>VWZD01008203.1:751152-910525 GCA_013396695.1 Sakesphorus luctuosus
AATGAATGTGTTATATCCCCTCCCCCAGCTTGTCCTTGTTAAAAAAAAAATCTAAACTGTATGGTAAATTATTCTCCACTGGCGAGGGGCCTGGCCCCTTACAAGTTGGAAGCTGCTTTATTGCTGTAGATTCTTTTCAGTTTTAAAGCCCTGTGCTGGCTTGTGAACAATGATGACATCAACTCCTGAAATCCAACTCTAGCTCTATTCCCTGTTCTATAAGGTTTATAAAGTCAGTAGCATTTGTCTTTGTTTCCAAATGGGTTATATTTAAACTGACATTTCTGATTAATGAGCTGATGTGTTATGGTTTGTTTATTCTTGGTTTTACATGGTATCCTTTAAATGTAAGTAGATAATTTTAAGAAGAAAGTTTTGCGATACATAATAAAACATTGCAATAAGGAGTTCTGAACAATGTATGGCTATCTATATATAAATCTATACTATTTAAATATCCTTATCAATGAAAACTTAGTGTTGTTTTGCAATAGTGATGTCACAATAATTTTCCATAGCCTAAAGTCGGTTGGAGTTAATTAGCCCCTAACACCATAGCAGTGATATCTGATTGTATCAAAACCAGGATGCACTCGGGACCTTGCAGAATTTCCCTGTTCGTGTATACCATTGTATGTACTTAATACTTAACCTATCTCACTTACATGAGATAACTGATACTGTGAGAGAGTAAGACTGACTTATTCTGCTGGATTCCTCTCTAATTACTCTATAAATATTCCAAGTGTAAGCTGGTATATGCTGCACAAAGGCATTTCTGAGCTCATATCTCTCTTGTAATTCTGTAGATGACAAGTACGTGTTTAAGAAAGGGTGGAAGGTAATAAATTCAGTCAATAATAGAACAGGTAGGCTTTTTATGTTTGATGTTGTAGTTCAAAGTTTTAGATATTCTAAAGGAAAATGCAGGACACTGTGTTTAGCAAAAACTCCCTGCTGTATTGAGACTGTGATCCTTACAAGAGGTTAAGAGCAAACTTAATGTGGTGTATAAATGTAATACTTTTCTGTAGCAGTTTTCCCTGCAGTATGCTGCAAACTGTTCATGAGTTAATGATTGCAGAAACCCTGTAAGGTACAGAGGTACTGTGAGTTCTGTTGTATGTGGTGGGCCAAGGACAGGAAAAGTGGTTTTCTAAGGACTGGAATGGGAACCAGAGCTTAATACTCAGACCACAGAAAGGGATGACTGGACCAAATTTATTCACCCATTTCTCCATGGTCAAGGGAATTCTGTTTTATCAAAGTTTTCTAAGAACACTTTAGTATATTAAGAAATAGTTGGTAAGAGAACACTTTCCAAGGAATGAGGTTGCCACTACAGTCATCCAATGATTTTTCTTACCCAGGTTACACTCAATGAGTGTTTTCTAAATTGTTTCTGCTTCAACTTATTTTCTAAAAAGAAATTAGGAGCATTGAAAAACATAAATTAAGTGGGATTTGTTTTTTCCTAAGAGCTGAGCAGAAGAGCAGGCTACTGGGTGCAGTCCCCAGGCATCCTAACATAGGCAAGTACTGTGTGAACTCTTCCCTAAAGTTGTCTAGGGCAGTAGTTAAAATAGTGGTTCTTGGCCGAGACCTGCAGTTCCCATCATTTGGAGCTGTGAGCTTTAAGTTGTTAGAAAATGTGTCCATTGAAGTTGTTCTGGAGGTACACAGCAGAAAGATGGAACAAAATATGTGTACATACTTTTGTTTATGCTCTCTTCTGAGTAACTACCGTATTTTCTTTTTTTTTTTTTTTTAAAAAAAACTTTTGGGGCAGGGGAACAACTACTGTAACCTCTTATCATTTGGAATAAGAAGTAACCAAAATTTTTATAATTTCAAATAGCTTTTGTAAGGTTTAATTGAATGAGCTGATCATAGCCTAGCAAATTAGGTACACTTAATCAATATTGAAGACCAAAATGAAGTCCAAAAGAAATAACTTATAAAAGAAACATTACAACTAAATCTGAGCAATGAAAGTTTTTCTTCATTTCAGAGGATGTTGTTCTCAGTAGACCATCAGTTGTCATTGCATACACCATACTGTGCTTTTCAGTGATGGTTATTGTATGAGTAACCAGGTCAGCCAGTTGTTCAAATAAAGTTGGGAGAAAAATACCATAGAAAAATGAGAGAAAGAAACAGCTATATTCTTTAAACATCAGATTGTCCCTATTATTCTTACTTACTTTTCAAAATACTGGAGGCAGTTCATGAAAATCTTTTCCGTCTTAGGTCATCATTGTTTCTTTATTCCGTTATAAAGATTTATAATATTTTTGTTGTTTATCTTCAGCAATATATTGTGATTCCAAGAAGAGATGATAATGATAGGAGGAAGGGAGTGAATAGTAGGAGAAACAGACTATTTGAAACAAAGATACTGTATTTGTCTAATCGTCCCAATTTCTGTGAGGCCAAATACAGAAAAATGGTAAACAATATTCTTGACCCTCACTTAATGAAGTTTAGTGTCTGCATCCATATTTAAATTGTCAGATACCTCAGATATTACATGTCAGCAGCTGAAAACCCTCAGTTGAACCACCGATTCAGAATTGGTCTGTTCCATATAAATCTTACTAGAATTGGTCGGAGGCACAGCGAGGTACCTCCTTGTAAACTCCTAAGCCTCATTAGGCAACCAACTTTGAAATCTTCAGCCAATGTTTTTTCAGTCTTCCAGGTCCGTATGATGGAGGCTTTTTGGGTACAGAATTTTGCATCACAAGAAAGTGATGCAAGTTCAGAGTCACAGATTCAAATCAAATTCAGGTTACATTAGAGAAACTAGACCCAGTCATCATTTTTTCTTCAGCCTGCACCAACCAGTCCGGGTTGGTACATTGCACTGCACAGTGATACTTAAATTCTGTAGCAAGGGACAGACAAATCATAAACACAGGAATGATTTTTTTTGTGTGTGTTGTCTTGGTTACTTTTATGTGAAATGTGGAAGAGTCTGACAAGCATCCACTGCTGTAGATGTTAGGGCCCAAGGACAACCAACTGATCTGTTCATGCCCAACTTTGTTAATGAAAATAGTCTCATAGCCTTCTTACATGATTATTCTTAATTATGTGCTTAATTATATACTTTAAGCATAAAGCCAAGACTGAAATATACAATACCCTCCAGGTTCTTGCTTAAAAAACCCCCGGACTTACAAGTCATCTAAGGTGAACAAGAAGTAATGTTTTTCTTTGATATTGCATGTGACCTGGAGTATAGATACAATACTGTATTTATGTTGAGGCAATGCAAAAACAAGGTGTTTCAACACAACGTCTCCACATGGGTGGAGAGAGAGACTCCAAGTCTCCAAGTACTTCAGACTTGTAGTCTCTCTCTCCATCCATGTGATATTCAAGAGATTCAGTACTGAAGTAATTGGAGAAGTACTGAACCTCTTGAATACCAGACTATTTTTTACTTTAAAGGTGTAACTATTTTATATCTCTTTAAAAGTATGATTTGGCCTATGATCTGGATTCCCTTGAGATTTTTTTTATGTGTCTAGTTCTACTTGTTTGGTATTATATAAAGTAGTATTTTAGCTTTAATCCTTACTAAAATTAAAGCAAAGACAAGTTTTTAGCTTTTTTTACAAAACTTGAGAAAAAGACAAAAACAACAATGAAGAGAAGACCCTTCTTCATTTTTTTCCTGTTGTTTGGAAATCAAAGACAAAATAGTTTGCTGGGTTAACACATGTCATTTTCATCTATAATGTTCAATGTGTTTGAGCCAAAGAACGGATTCAGTTTGAGGGATGGAGTAGAGGTGGACTGTGCTGGAAAATGGAAATCCGAGACATAAGAAGTCCTAGTGTTTTGTGCAGATGTCTTCCTTTGCTCTCTCTCAGAGTGCATTTCACTGATCTTTTTGCTTCCATGCTTCCTTTTGCACCATTTGTCATTGGCCCTCATCATCCCCCCCACCTCATCCCCCCCAACATCCTCCCGCAGTCATTTAAATGCTGTGTTGTACATTGTAGGCAGTTGATGCTGTACATTGACTGTGTTTTCATGTGGTAAAAGACTTTACCCTTTCCCTTCTTTGGCAGATACTTTTGTGCTTAACATTTCTGTTGGAAGAACCTCTTTGGCCTGATCCCAACTGAGTTACTATCCTGACATTTTCCCATCCCAGCATTGTTGAGAAACACCATTTTCTTGCATCCTCCCCACAAAACCATTGTGCACAGGAAATAGGCAGTTGATCCTCATTTCCTTCCTTCAGTTTCAAGCTGTTTAAGTGGACTTATGAGTCAGCATCTCCTTTAGCTGTATATCATCATCTACATGCTCATCTCTGGCCCTTTGTATTCTCATTATCATTTTCCTGCAGCTTCAATGATTGCATGTCTCTGCAGGATTTCACCCAGAGACTGTAAACCTATGGAACGCTAATTGTCATTGGAATGCTAATTGTCATCGTAATGTCCTGAGGTCCTGGCTTAACCCACCCACCTTTGCTTCATACAGTACTCCTCCCTTTCTCTGATTTTAGCCATTTCTTGTCTCAGCAACTATGTAATTTTCCTGGGTGATCCATGCTAAATGTAATGTGTTTAATGTATTCTGCTTTTGTAAGGACTTCCCTTTTGAAATTCATCAGAAACATAAATCAAGGGCATATGATACAGACTGAAAAAGAAGGGGAAAGCTTAACATGCTTCTTGACTTCTCCTCTTTCGCAGCACTGCCAGTACCTCAGTGAAAAGGCACTTCGGCTTGTGTGTCACTGCCAGCAAGAACAGCAGTGCTGCATTCCTGCGGAGAGAGCACATTGTGCTCCTCACACCCTTCTGTGACATTATTGCAGACTGACTCAGGGGGACAGATGTCTCCTACTAAATCATCAACACAAATGTCTCAAGCGTCTGTGTTTTCCTCTGGAGACTTAGAATTTCAGTCTTCAACAGGCCCGATCCTGCTTTCTATAGTGAATACTTTCCTTTGATCTGCTTAGCAAGCAGATCCCACACCGCAGACTTGCAGTTCATTCACCCTTGGTTTGAGGGCCCTGGGATAATGACTAATACAGTCAGTCAGCCCCAAGGTATTAATCCTTGTCCTCCCTAAATTGCTGTGTGATAATCCTTTGGGTACTACTTTACAAGTGGTATTCGCCAGGCTTTTCTTTTGACTTAGTTTGAAGACATTCAGCACATTCCTGGCAACTTTGCTTTCTTCCAATGGCTCTTAGCTTTCTATGCCTTTCTGCAGGGCCACCACTTGCTCCATTTAGGTTTAGAGTTCAAAAGCAAGATGTTTTGCAGCTGTTATCTTTGTCTCTGGTACCCTTCTCATTACCATAATGTCTGGCTTCCAAAATTAGTTTTTCTCCATATAACACTCCTTCCTGCTCATACCTGCCATTAGTGATGCTATGCAACTATTCCTTAGCTGCATGTTCTGTCCCAGCCCCAGCTTCCACTCTCCTTGGCCTCTAATATTTTCCACTTTTTTCCTCAGCAGAAATTACTGATGCTCTTTTGTTGATTTTTTGCATATAGACTTTATATGTCCACCTGCCTGCATCAATCTATTTCTTTGCATGCCAGTCCAGCATGTCCAAGCATTGGTAACTCTTGCATTCTGGCTGTTTGCTTTCACAACTCATAAAGTTTCAACAGGAGCCTGTTTGCTCTGAGGGTATATGCTAATAGACAGTGGAAATCCCTGTCATTTTTCTATCTCATTGGGAGGTGACAGGCCCACATTTTATAGGTTTTTCTTGCACTGTTTGAGGGGGTCAAATAATGATCCTTCAAGCCATCTAAAGATATGCACTTACGTAAGAGAATGAAATCACGGATTCTGTACAACTCCATTTAGGAGGAAGCATGGGATCCTATCTGCTGGCCAGCAGAGGTTGCTCAGAGCACGTTAGTTGAGAGTTCTACACTCCACAGCTCTTTATTTCTTACTAAGTCAAATCCAGGGTGTTTTAATCCTCTGTGGGATTTGCTCCAACATCCTGTTTCTCCCCTCATGCTGGGTATTTGTTTGGATGCCTCATCTCTCTGGAACAATGACAGAGTCTGACAAGTCAATGAGGGAAGGAGACGAGGGATTATCCTAGGAACCTGTTCCTGGGGTGGGAAAGACTGCAGCCCTTGTTCCATTTGGAAATGGCAAAGCTCTTCTTGAATTCATTTCCCATCATTGTGGACTATATATATCCAAGTGCCTGCCCACAGATGGAAAAAAGTAATATTCCCTTACAATCTAAAAGTAAAGGAAGAAATAGATCATTGTTGTTTTCCTTCTTTAAATACCCTTGAGGTCATCAGAGTGCTGATGAAGGCATCAGTGTGGTGTTGAGTTTGGATTGAAATGCAAACAGTTAAGAAATATTTTGGAAAGTTCCAAAGTAAGCTATGCTTCACCTTTGGATTCAGACCCAAATGTCTTCAAATTTCATTCATAGTAAGGTCTTTATGTGGGCTGCAGTAATGGTCCTAATTATATTTCTCCCGTATTATCATGTCTGGATGTTTAGGAGACCTGCAGTTTGCCACACAACACCTTGGAGGCCTCGTTTGTCTGCTTGTGTAACCTATGGAGGAACTGGAGAAGCCTGCTCCTGCACTGCTGTTGTGGCTCTGGATCTGTGTGTGGTTCATTTTTTTCCTGCCAGATTGGGTTTATTCAGAGAACGCTAACTTTTAATCCTGCATCACATCCATATGATTTCAGATCAACTCCCATAAGAGCAGGGGGAGACTTCTGGATCTAAGGTGGACTAATTTTATGTATTTTTACAGCAAATCTTCCTCTATCTCCTTGCTTTAAAATTAAAATAAATACCATGTTATGATAGGAGGGGGAGAGTTAGGGATACAGGCAACATTTTCTGTGGATTGGGGATGGGAAGTGTTGCAGGTTTCCTCAAACATCATTTCCTTACCCACCCTTAGGTCAGAATTGATGTTTTTCTTCCTTTGGGACTAGGAAAGTTCAGAGCAAAATGACACACTTTTAATTCTCCATGAGGTGACAGCATTTGAGGAAACTAAATAGCTCAAGATGATCCTATGCAACGGCTTTAGGAAGAGCAACTGTTGCACAGTTTTAATGCTGCCATTGGGCAGAGTAATGTCCCTTCTGAAGTGTGGTCTTGAAGTTTAATGATGCCTCAATGTCAGGCAAACATGCAGCAGGATTTTTTCCCATGGAAATCTTGTGTATTTGGCACTGAGATGGGATTTAGTCCTTACAGAATCCATTTTTTTTAATCTTTAAAGAGAATAGTTTAATAAAGGCCAAAGAGGACTTCTTAGGTTTGCATGTGTGGGGTGGTGACATTATAAAAACATGAAAAACCCTAATACAGTTTCAGTATTACTGAGACATTAGCAACAGACTGTTTTGTCTTTGTGGTTTGGAACTGGAATTTATCCAGTTGTTGCCGGAAGGCTACATTTAATTTGTACTGTGTTTGCATAAATAGCTTATTTGTAAAAATCGCATTTTACATGAACAATTCTAAATTATGCACTTATCATCGGGAGAAAAATGAACTATTGTTCTCTTTAAATAAAATGGTACTGCCCTTCCAAAGCATCCAACGGACAAAAACACGAAAAATCACAGCATACTTATATGTTGCTTATCTCGTCCCCAGAATCAGCTCTCACATGCTCATATCCTCTGGGTTTGTAAAATTCAAAAGATTTTTTGAATTACTCTCTTAATTGTGATGTTGGCATTATAATTACTTGCTAAATAAGATTCTTTAACAATGACGTCCTTGTTATCAAAGCAGTTGCACTTCTTTGCCTGGTATGAATAGCTGCATGCTCTGAAATGGGAGGCAACAGTTGTCGTGGGAGCCTGACTCTGGTTGAAGGAGGAATTGATTTCTTAGAGAAGGTTTCTGGAGCACTATGCAAAATTTCTTTTACCCCCCAGGCAAATGAAGTTTAAGGAAAAATACAGGACCTCCACCTCTGCCTACTCAAACAGCAGTAGGCAATTTCCCCTCCAATTAGCATCTCATTCATGTGTTGGAGGGAAAAAATGGTTGGCTATTTTTGGCCCATAAACCCCTTTTAACAAATTTTCACATTCTGTGGCTTTAAGATGAGATGTAGAATAATAAAGACAGATGTGATCAGAGGAGACTTTTTAATCATACCATAATTTCTTTTATTCTTTTTAAGTTGTGGTAATCAGGAGTTATACAGTATTTCCAAGTTCTGCTTGAAGGATCCCATGTCTCTGTAAAGTGGGAAACAAACAAAGAAGTGTAATGACTGCTGCTAACTCCAGCCAAGAGTTCTGTCATTTCTTATGGACAATGTATGTTTGGCCACTTCATGTCAGAGATATGGTTGCTGTATCTAATCTATCTGTCTGTCTATCTATCTATGAATCTGTATGGCTCAACTTTCAGCAATTAACTCTTATATTAGAAGAATGTTCTGTTTCTTCGACATACAACTACATGTAGTGCATCTGAAATGAGTCCAGCAAAAGTTCTGAGAATATTGCATATTAAGTATTGAGAGACGATAATGTTCCCTGCCCCATGTACGTTTCCTTCATTATTTTTCACTCTTCTCTTCTCTTCTCTTCTCTTCTCTTCTCTTCTCTTCTCTTCTCTTCTCTTCTCTTCTCTTCTCTTCCAGTATACTTTCACTATGTACAGGTTGTTCATTTTTAATTTCTGTTGTTCTCCTTTTTCTTTTCCTGTTAACAATTATCTCTCCCCCTTCCCTTCTTTTCTCTCTTTAATCCACAGGTTTTGCAGTGCATGTTGGTCTCCCTTCATTCAGAACTTGACATTCAAAGGTACTTGATGAAAATTGAATCCTCTCAGAGAGTTAGTACTGTACTTTCTTTTTTCTGCACTCTGCTGTGAATTATGTTTGTTACCCTTTAATTGTGTGTGTCTTGCTTCACAACTAGAGTTCTCAAATAAATCTGAATCTGCATGCTTTGTCTCTCTGTATTTCACAGCAGTGAAGTGTCCATATAGATTAAGTGCATATGGGAGTGTGATGCATGTGCATCCTTTGACAATTTTTTAATTCTGACTTCTCCTTTAATGGCATGATAGACATGAATTCCACACACTTGTCTTAGATGCTCTGAAATCCACCAAAACACAGTGGGAGATCCTAGATAAATAAGTGATCCCTAACAGCTGTCCCAGTTCTAGCTTTGTTTATGTATGTTTATGTTTATACTTGGAAATGGCTTAGGTGGTAGTGGTACTGCTAATTTAAGGACAGCTCTGTGGACACAGCAGTAAATATTTTTGTATTGAACACGAAAAAAAGCTTAGTTTACAACTTAGAGAATTATCTTAGTTATACACTGGGAACCTGTGGAGTCACCTGTATCTCACCTTTCACCCTGTTGAGCTTCTCTTTCATTTGTAACACCATAGCGAACGGATGTCTCCTGCAGTCACCTTTTTGCCCCGCCGGGCAGTGAATGTGCACATGCCTTGTAGATACACGCGTAAAAGATGCCTCTGCATGGTTTCTACTGCAGTCAACAGAACATTTGTAGAAGTGTCTTGGTTGGTAACACCTGCTGCGCAAGGAGTGGGGCCTCGCAGCGTGCTGAGTGCTCAACGCCTGATTTGCACCTGATTTGTCGTTTCCCAACTTGTTTTGTTTCCCTTTTAAGCATTTAAGTAGGCCAACAAAAATGCTCACCACAGGGAAGGGCGGACAGGCAGAGGTGTGGAGAGTAGTAAGGCTTCTACCTCCCTTGCAAAGGAGATGGCCTCGAGGGAGGGAAAAAGAAGAGAAAGGGTAAGGTGACAAGTTGGAAGAGAGGAGCATCCTCTCCTGCAGCAGTCCCCTAACTCTCCTCTAGTGCCAGAGCAACAAGCTCTGGTAAGTGCTTCATCACATGTTTACTTCCATGAGTGGAGGCTAGAAATAAGTCCCCGGGTGGGTGTGCTACCGCCCGAGGCAGCTCTGCCCTTCCCGGGCAATTGTTCTGCTGGGGCTGGCAGCCCCCTCGGTGGGCAGCTCCCGCCCCGCACACCTCGCTCCCACTCTCCAGCCGTCATGTCGATGGCTCTTCTTTGGTTATTTTTCAAACAGCATGTTAATTCAGAGCTCTTTCTTGGCTTGTAGAACCGCAGAAAAACAGGTTTTTCCAGGACTGCTGCATTGTGTTCCTTTGCTTTGCTTTGGGAAACAGACACCACAAAAATGGAGTCTCCTCCTGTTTTCCTTAGGGACATGTGTGGGAGAACAGGGATGGGTAGATGATAATTTTCTTGAATCAAAACTCACTATCCTCTAGGTACACTTAGGCATCTGGTATATATTCTTTTTTTTTTTCCCCTTTCTCCTTACTTTTTGCATGTGGTTTTAAGCATGTAAAGATCTTTCCCCTTTAATCAGCATAATGACAGTTTTTGTTTAAATCATCCCTTTTAATCTTCACAGTTCTCATGGCGATTTGGGGGATTGTGTAGGTAGGAGTTACCTCACCCGCTGCTGATGAATCGCAGCCATCTCCTGGATGGAACAAAGGGTCATGCTGGCTTGTGAACACTTCACAGTAGACTTTTTCAGGAGGGAAAAGAGAAATAGCTTCCAACTGAAACTGCCATAAGATTTTAATTAAGACAAATGTTGATGTCCAGACTGGAATTTATGGATAACTTATTTAAACAAAGTAATAATAAACTGAAGCTGTGATGCAAGAGTAAGACGGAGATTGTGAAAGAACAAATTTTGCTCTAAGCAAAATTGAGGGAGCCACAGAAACCTTTGTGGGGGGAAACAGTAAGGTGAACGGTGACTTTTTAAATTTGGCTATCACATATAAATAAATTCTTCATGCCATAAAGCATTAGAATAAACCAGAGATAAATTATTTTATTTTAAAATTAAAATTTCCTTCATTTGATGTGACTTCTGCTTTTTACCAGTGGGTGACTAACAGTTTTCGCTAATGTTTTCCTTCAATTTCTACCCTAAAATCTCAGGCTGGCATTTGTAGAAAGAGAAAACTTTGGATTTGGACAGAAGCACAGTGAGAAATATTTTTACAGTTTAATGTGCATGGATTGGGTTTTTCTGATATTACGCGTATTCCAAAGAGATGCCACAGCATGTTGCATATTTCAGTCTGGACTTGTCTGGACCAATTAAGCTGCTCCTAGACGGGCTGTTGAGTTCCTTAGGGCAACATTTTCAAATGCAAGTTCCTGCAATTAAACATCTGAATAAGAGGTCTGGCAGCGTAAGTGCTGAGCACCTACAGCTTTTATTGGTCCTAATGAATATCTTTACTGTAAACACACAGCTTTCCGGAAAAACAGGTTTCAATTTATCTAGGTGCTTACAGTTAAAAAAAAAATTGTTGCTTCATGTCAGTCATTTATAACAGAATTTCATGAAAAACTTTTTCTGCTAACTCTGGGGATCAACCGGCCGAAGGGCAAGCCGTGGTCCTGGCAAGGGCAAGCAGCCTGTGGATATCCTGCTCGGTGATTCACAACACTTGGGATTAAAAGAAATGGATTTTGGCAGCTTGCCACAGCAGGGAGCATGCAGCTGGCCACCAACAGGAGCTAGCAAGGCTCGTGGGAAAACGTGCAGATTTTTAGGATGATTTGAATATCATTCCAACCTAAAAATATGGCAGATACACTCTGACACATCATTAGATATGGGAGGTTTTTTCCTCTGGGTGAAAGAAACTGGAGTCGGCATCAGTGAATAAACAGAGTGGTGATAAAGATCCTGTCATAAGCAGAGAGGTTTTTTTCCTTCAAATAAATTCGTAAAATTGCGTCCTAGATTTTGATTTAGGCAGAGAGCCCACTCGACAGAGCATCCTGACCCTGACACATTTACAGGCTCTGGTAGGGCATGGCTGTGACTGAGCATTCCTGGTGCTGTTGACTGTGTTATCTTCCCCTCCTCGTTCACGATGGGAGGGAAGAGGAATGCTTTCTTTTACCTTACTTGGGAAAGGTCTGGGTCTATTTCCTCCCTTCCTCAGTGCATGAAAAGATCTGCACTGGGGCTGTACCTCGGGTTCACAGTACACTGAATTCATTGCTTTGCTTAATGACCGCACGGCAGGTGGCCAGGGGAGGGCTCTGTGATTCGTGCTCTGCTGGCTTTACTCCTGTGGTGAGTATGGCGAGCTCAGGCTTTCCTCAGGACCGCCGGCGGCAGGAGGAGGCTGGCAGTGCCGCAGCCAAGGGGGAGCTCGGGCAGCATCCAGCGCAGAACATGCCTCAGAGCCCCGGAGGCTGCAGGCAAGTGGGGTGCCTTGGTCTAGTGCTAGGGGTGGTGGGCAACCATGGCTCAGTCATTGTCTCTCTTCCCTTATCAAGGAGGAAAGAATTCTGGCCGTTCATACCATAGAAATCAATACTGGCAGAAAACTGGGCATGCTTGTGAGCAAGAACTGGCTTTGTAACCCGTTGTCATTGATTCAGCAGAAAACAGTAAAATGTTTGAGTTCGAAATAGAGAAATGAAAGCCAGAGACATATGCTAGCCCATGAAGAGGCATCAGGGAAGAGTATAACTAATAGCTACCACCTACAGGATCTGCATGCTGTCAAGTGGGCAGTTCCCTCCCACTCTCTCCAGCTCTGGAGAACACAGATGCTGGCATGAGCTTGCTTCTGGCATGGTACCATTTACAGCTGGTAGTTTCTGAAAGAAAGATGCTGTAGATTTTTGCATCTCATAGTGGTGAAATAGTACACAGAGAAAAGTGAGCTTGTCATGAGAGATGGTTTTATGTTGCATTCAGCGGCTGAATCATCTTCTCCCCCCCAGTTCCCCTAAGTGAGAGAGAGTATCCAAATACATCCCTTGCACAGATGTAATATGAACTTTAGTTTGTATAGACATGTATAAGCTTTTAACTTTTCTGAGAAAGTGTTGTGGAAAAAGTATGGAAAATGCTTATGAACAAGATAATGTGGGTAGTATTCACTTTTGCTTCAACAGTAATATGTCACTCATAGCATGCCCAGACAAGTAAAACCCTGTCATTGTGTTAATATGGGACCTCAAAGACTGTGTCTGCGGAAAAAGCAGCTCCATCCTTCAGACAGTGATAGTTTGGATCTGACAGAAATGTGATGAAGAAATATTGTTATTGCAGTAGTAAGAACTCATGTGTTGGGACAATATTTTAGAATTAATAAACGTGAAACACTGTGCATATTTGCAGTCTGGCACATACCCTGCGTAACTCACAGGACAAATAGTTTACTTGAAGGTCCAGAAAAGTAGGCTTCCATTTTTCTGCTGATTTTTTTTCTCTATTTAAAATGTCAAAAAGGCTCTTATATATGGCGGGGGGGTTGCCTATGCTGTATTCTTTAAAGCACATGATGGGAAAGAGTTATTTTACTAGCCCTGTATTATTTTTTTTGATTTCTTTGTTTACCATTTGTACACTGCTGGGAGTGCTAGCACTTCCAAGATATGTGTGATAAGATTCTTCTCCTGAACAGAGAAGTTTCTGTCAAGATAAAGGCTAAGGAAGTTCCCTGGAGACAGGAAATAAAAAGCATGAATTGATCAAGAGATGAAATTAAATCTTTCTTCAGGTTATGGGGTTTTTTTTCCTTAGTTCTGTTTTATCTGTGAAAATGTGTGAATCAAATTTGCAGGAGAGATTTTTAAAAAGGAAAAGAAGTAAAAAATATTCCAGTTATATAGATTAGTATAGAAAAAACTGGAAATGAACATAGAACTCTATGAAGAGCAGAAACATAAAACTAGGTAGAACAAAAGGGTGAGAGAATTAGTGTGGACAAATGTGAGCAGAGAACCAGAGGCAGAAGCATACAGAAAGCTTGATGAACATCTCTGGTGCTCATGACTGCTCATTACATTGGCATCTCTGCAGTATTTCGATTTTCCTTATTCAGGCACCTTCAGATTTCATTCCTAAATTATTTTCAATCTCACAGCATTTAAAGAGCTGTAAGATATTTTTTCCCCCCTAAGTCAACCAAGGAGCTAAAGCAGATATATGACAGTGCATTCTTTGGACAAGCCATAACAGAGGGATATCTGCCATGATCCATGATTAAGCACAGTTTTCATTCTTCGCCAATCCTAAGAGTAGTTGAAAGATACTGTATCTTGTGTAACTGATACCTCCATGTGCTATACTTAAATATATACTCTGATAAGGTTACAGGGATCTATATCCTTGTAAACAAAATAGTGTATCCTAAGTAAAAGAGTCATCTCAGAGCACTGTGTAATTATATGAAAGTTTTAATCAGAATTGTTCATCCTTATTTTGACCTTTCTTTTCTGATGAGTTTCTCACCCAGAACTAGCACAGGTGACATCTTTTATCAGAGGAGTCCTTAAGGAGGGTCAGCTCTACTCAGCTGGCTGAAAAATCAAGCCTGTTTCACAATGAAACATGCACGGAGCTGGCTCCTAACAGGTAGCTGAGAGGGGAAAGACCATGGCTGACTGAGGAAGTGTAACCTGACTGATCTTGGCAGAGGGGTAGGAGAGAGACCTGCTGCCTAGTTCTGAAGCTTTTTCTACTTTCTGGCATTTATCTGAGAGGTGGCTTGGAAAGAGCTGGTGTTTCCTTGGGCTTGTCTGCCTGTGTGGAGTATCTGTTCACATGTTTTAATTTTGGATACTGCTACTCCTGCAGTAGGCATGTCTTGAGTTTTCTTCTCTGTTAGATACTATGGGGTTTTTTTGGTACAGCACCATTCTGACTCTCACAGTAGCAGTCTACACTATGACTGGTTGAGTTCTGATGGGTTCTGAAACATGGACTATTGGGGTGAATATATATTTTGGAAATGTCTATACTGTGTGCTAGTTCCTGAAAACTACTTCAAAGGACAATTCCTGAAGTATTATTTTAAGCTTTTTAATATTTTAAAAGTATGTTAGATAACATTCTATGAAAAAATATTTTTGGCATTACATATTAAGTATTTATTTGTCATTTTTCTTATTTATCTTATTTAGTATTAGAATCAACATGTGGAATAATTACTTCAAGAGTTTGATAATACTGAAGGTTTCTGCACTCCTTTCTTCAGCTATGTTTACAAGTCCTTGTAGGTTTGGCTCATTAAATGTTGCTAGTTCCCTCCCCACTGCATGGGTTGGTTTTCCTAAGAAGTCGTATCATAGAATCACAGAATTGATTGTGTTGGAAAAGACCCCTGAGATCATCAAGTCCAACCTTTGGTCCAACTCCAGTCCGTTTACCAGATCATGGCACTCAGTGCTACGTCTCTAGGAATCCACTTGATTACTGTCACATCAAGCCTAGTGCTTGTTGCCAAAAATAAAAATGCGTTCCCATGAAATATGCACTCATATCTATCAGTTACTTGAATAGCCACTCTTGTTGCTGAGTTTGAGAGTTTTTTTAAAATCTGTTTAAAATTCAGAATTATTCCTGAAGTGTAGTGTTTACAGGAGTTGAGCATGACCAGTAGCTTGAAGCCTTTCATAAACAGTATATGTGTGTATTTGGTGGATCTCATGTATAGCTTTCATTGGGTTTATTTTTGTATGACTGCACTTACTAGAGTGGAACTACTATGGGTTTGAACTGGTGGATTAGGAGGAAAACTGGGCTTCATGTCTGAGCAGAATCCATGGTGTGCCTCTGCCATGCTTCAGAAGGCTGCGATGACCCTGTCTGGGCGTTAGGAGCCCACCAAGCCACTCCATCCCACCCCCTCAGCAGGAAAGCAGGGAGAAAATAAGATGGAAACAAACCTCATGGGTCAAGATAAAGGCAATTCAATAAAGCAAAAGCAAAGACCACGTGTGGAAGCAAAAGTAAACAAAGGACTTATTCTCTATTTCACATCAGCAGGTGATGTTCAGCCACTTACCACACAGTAGGGTTTTAGGGTTCAGTAAACGTAGCAGTTGCTCCATAGGACAAATGTAATAACAAATGCTCCCTCTCCTTCCTATTTTCTTAGCTTTTAGAGCTGAGCAGTCATCATATGGTGTGGAATATCCCTTTGGTCAGTTTGAGTCAGCTCTCCTAGCTGTGTCCTGTTGCAGGATCTTGCCTACCTGCAGCCCCACTGGGTGAGTGGGGAAATGCTGGAGTGAACCATGATGCTGTGCAAGCCCTGCTGAGCAGCAGCCAAAATACTGGTGTGTTATCAACAACTTTCTAGCTACCAATACAATGTACAGCACTGTAAGGGCTACTATGGAGAAAATTGAGCTAGACTCAATACTTTTAGTAATGATATCATTGTCATCCGTGGGGTTCTGAGATGCTTACTTTAGGTCCTACAGCATTGCCCCAGGGACAACCAAAGAAACACAGCGTTGCTGAGGCTGACTCCATCTGTGTGTTGGCAGGACATGCTGGGCAACTGCACAGTTAAAGCTACGTGTATTGATTCCGGTAATGAGGTGTCCCCTTACTGCTCAGATAGTCACCTGTTCATATGTGTCAGCAAACAATACACATGCAACTGCATGTCTCAAATGACATCTGGGGATTCAAATTAAAGGAAAAAAATTAAGCAAAGCAAATCAAAATGAGCTTTATTCATATTATCAGATAATATTTTCTTAAAGTAACAAAAGCAATGCCCTTCCCTGCTACCTCTGAAATTAAGGACCTTTTGCAGATGATTTTGTTGCTGGTTGGTTTTGGGGTTTGTTTGTTTATCTTGTTTTAGTTATGGTTTTCTAGAAAGTGAGAATTACATGCCTACTAGCTCTCTATTGATGGATATATGCAGATAAGTTTTTAATCAGTACAAGGAACTACAGAGCTGTAATGTCTTGGCTTGGTAGTACTTCCGTAATATGCCTGTGTAAACAAAATACTTCAGCAGTGACGGTTCCCAAGCCACTTTGGAAAGTTGAATGAAGAAGTATTTATCAAATTCTTTTTGTGTTTGCAGGTCACTTGTCACCTCTGTAACTTCTATGCAGTGCAAGTTCCTGTATTTACAACTGGCAGACTACTGCTGACCATGTCAGAGGCACTTCAAAGCTTACTTTAGAAGAAATGTTGTTAGCCTTAAAATTCAATTTTCTTGAATGATTTCATTGTGGAACATTGGATAATACCTACTATTTTAATATTAGCATTTTAAAAGTGAGAAGTTCTGGAGGATTTACTTTCTTCTGAGGTGTTTCTAATCATTGTAGTTTGTGAGCAACTATGCAACTTACCAACAACAGGCCTCTATAGCCAGCTAATGAAAATGTAATAAAAGTTGAAGTTCTTCATACATTCAAGGTCACATAAGGAACATTCTGTGATGCATGCTATTGCTGAAATGAACTGGCTTCATTTCACTTGGAAAACAACTGAAAGAATTAGATGTCAGCAAGATAAGTCATCTTGGCTTTCCAGAAAGCAGCACAATCTTTTCTGGATCTTGACAGCATCTTCAGTCTTACAGTTGAAGTTGATTTTGATACAGGGGATTTTTAACATAATAGCATCTGAACTTAAATGATAGGGGAGAGAAAAGCATATGAGTTTAATGACATCTTGTGCCTGGTGCTGATTATAGACTTTTACAAAGTTCATATTTACCTACTGGTTTTGGAACCGAGTAACGTTGCTTGACTTTGAATTTCTGCTTGTACAACGTCTGTTCCCATTTGTTGTGATACAGTTTGATTGAGAGACTGGGAAATTATTCTTCCAAAGTAATAGTACATATGGTTATAGCAATTTCAGTAAACAGTATTGAGTATACTTCTTAGAGAAACCTCTTTTTCTATAAAGTGCTTACAATGTCACTTATAATTTGCAAAAAATGTTCAGGACATTTTATTTCCTATTGAGTGTGTTTTTATTAGGCAGATCTTACAGTAAAGAGTTAGTAGAAGTGCATAAATGAAACCAGATCTCTCCCCTCCTGGAAGAGTTGGGTTTTTTCCCAGTAACTGTGTTTAACAATTTATTAGTATGATTTCCCAGTAAAAATCATAGTTAATTTGGTTAGGTGATGAAGACATTTCTGATTTTGCTGGTGCAACAACAACAAAAAAGTAATTATTTGTGATTTCAGCTAAAAATGTGGGATGACTATGTTGGCTTTGCTGCATGACCTGGACCTTTCATAGATGGCACAGGGAAAGACACTGAAAAAGATAGCTTTACAGCTACATCACAGTATTGCTTTTCAGAGGATTTTTCTTGGTAGATTTGTCAGCACTAGAGTGTGTATGTGTATGTGTGTGGACAAGGAGAATGGCATTACCATATGTCTCTCCAGCACACTTGTTATCCTCAGGGCCTTGTTAGCAACCAAATTTGCAATGTGGATATACAACCATAAAAAATTGCAGCAGAATATCCAAGACACTGTTTTCCTAAATAATCTACACAGAAGTGACCTTCAGCATACCAGTATTTGAAGAAGTTTGGACTCCTTCCTTCTTCTTTTTGATTTTTTTTTCCTCTCATGTTTTGATTTCAGTAGACTAATAATGAAATGCTCTGTTTTGCAGACGAGAAGCCCAAAGCTGTCCCAGAGCCCACAGCCCAATCTGGGTGACCAGACAGAACACCTCTCTGAAGCATCTGTTGATTCCTTAGAGGCCATGTCTGAGGGTGATTCTCCAACCCCCTTTTCGAGGGGCAGCCGCACACGAGCAAGTCTTCCCGTTGTGCGGTCAGCAAACCAAACAAAGGAACGATCACTGGGTAAGAGCCCGGTTCAGTCCTTCTCTGCTTTGCTCTTAGCCTATGTTTTCCATTTGTGGATTTAAAAGAGTTTTTAAATGGGGGTGAAAAAAGTAAAGACTTTGGTAGCACGTTATTTTTCATGTCAGGTTGTTCTTTGGAAATGAACTATTCTTTGGAAATGGGTACTGAGTAACCTCATGGGGAATGTTGAAATTATTTTCATAAGATCTGAAAGTGTGCTAGGAGCGTAGGAGATATTTAAGGAGAAAGATGCAGACCCTGACACTAAATGCTGACTAACAGTTAAAATCCAGTGTTGCAAATACTTTTTGCCAGGCCTGCACAGTATGAGGGAGTGAACTTAGTACAGGATTGCACCCTCATTTTCAAACAGGAGATTCAGGCTTTTTCACTTCATCATCTCTTCAAAACCAGACTTAGTTGAAAGAAATCTAGAGATATTGTATTTGCGTGGTGGTACCTCTCCAGGAAGAGAATTTGAATGAATAAGCTGATTGAGATGCCCTTTACTTTGGGGCAGTGCCCTTCCATTTGCATGGTGACACAGGTGATGTGTCAGCACAGGTGGACAGCTCTGCTTCCTGTGGGCTTCCCATATCTCAGGATTGAATTAAGCCCAGCTGTGAACCAGAGCTCCTTTTACGATGGTGGTTTATGTCCTGGAGACTCTGCACTCAGCTGACAAATGGTAGGCGTAAAGGCTGTTCTTTTGAGGGAAGACACCAGAGGGCAGTTAAAGTGTTGTGAAAAAGCATGTAACTCCTGTGCGGATTGCTGAGGAAGGCAGGTTTTGCTCATAGGTAATAAACTGAAATGTTGCTTTCCTGTGGGCTCATCTCTTGGTATAGAAAGTGACATAAATCGAAGACTGAAGTGTAAATCATACCATGCTTGTAAGCTTGTCATGGTAGTTTACTTGTTCCTCAATAATCTAAGACAGTTTCTGTCAAGAGTATTATGATATCTGACAAACACAACAAATGTGAAGAAAACAGGGCTGGAAGGGGCTTCTGCTGCCCAGAGCTGGCAAGCACAAAGCGGTGGGGCTGGGAAGAAGGTGCTGGTACCCATCTATGTCAGCTCATGGACTGGCAGTGCTGCCGTCCCAAAGCCTGATGGGCTCCCAGTGTATCAGGCTCTTTGGGAAGAAATTTAGAGGACTTTGACCTGGACAAGACTTTTTGGTTTAGAGGTGTTTCTAAGAGCAAGTGTATAGCACGTGTATGTTTACTATACATGCAGAGGATTCATCTCTGCCTATAAGTCACTGCCTGGCTAGAGCGTTTTCAGCATGGCTTGCTTCACCTGGACATTTTCTGGCAAACTTCTGTTTGCTTCATTGTGATGTTAAGGAGATTGAGCCTTGGCAGGTTCTTGTGCAACTTGAAGTCCAGCCCCACCAAGTTGCTCAGAGCCCTAAATGCTTCCAGAGATAGGGCATCCACAACTTCTCTGGGCTACTTGTTTCAGTGGCTCACCACCCTCACAGCAAAGAATTTCTTCCTAATATATAATCTAAATCTCTTGGACTCAATCCAGCAGGTCCATGTCTTTCTTGGGCTGATGACCCCAGAGCAGGAGGCAGCACTCCCCGTGGGTCTCACCAGAGTGGAGTAGAGGGGCAGAATCACCTCCTTCAACCACACTTCTTTTGATGCAGCCCAGGAAACACTTGGCTTTCTGGTCCGCAAATTAGATTCCGGTTCGTGTCCAGCCTTTCATCCACCAACAACCTCCAGTCTTTCTCATCAGGGCTGCTCTCAATCTGTTCATCTCCCAGCCTGTATGGATATGGGGAGTTGCCCAGGACACCTTGCACTTGGTCGTGTTAAACCTCATGAGATTCCCATGGGCCTACTTCTGAAGCTTGTCCAGACCCTCTGGATGGCCATCCATCCTACAGGCATGTCGACTGCACTCTCCATGGTGTTATCTGCACATTTGCTGAGGGTGCATTCAATGCCTTCCTCTATGCCATTAATGAAGATATTAAATAACACTGGTCCCCATATGGATCCCTGAGAGAGACCACTTGTCACTGATGTCCATTAGGATTATGAGACATTGACCACTACCCTCTGGATGTGACTGTCCAACCACTCTTATGTGTCTTACAGTCTACTCATCAAATCCATCTCTCTCCAGTTTGGAGAGAAGAATGTTGTGGGGGACCATGTAATAGACTTTTCCGAACAAGTCCAGCTAAATGATATTTGTGGCCTTTCCCTTGTCTGCTGATGTAGTCACCCCATTGTAGAAGGCCACTGGATTGGTCAGACAGGACTTTCCCTGGTGAAGCAGTGCTCACTGTCCTGAATCACTTCCCTGTCCTCCATGTGCCACACACATACATGTGTATGTATGATGCTTCCCCCAAGAGTTCTCAGCCTGAAGGCTTCTTCAGTTCTGAGATTTCCTGGTTATCATTTCTGCTGTTGTAATAACCATCAAGAGGTGTCTCCTGCAGGTATTTGTTCAGTCTGCCTTTGATGCCACGTAAATTTTTCACATCCACAACAGTGCATCTGTGACTTTAGCAGTAACTTTGTATTGGTTTACTGCCCAACCACTGCTTTCCTCTTGTTTTGTATTTGTTTATCAGCTCTAAGTTATGCCCCCTTGCCCTTGTATTGGAAGTGACAGCAAACATCAGATAGCTATCTGCTTCCCCCACACCATATCTGATTTCCTTGGTCTGTTATTTCCTTCAGGTCATCTTTTCTCCAGGCAGAGAAGTTCTGTTGTAACACTTGTTCCTCATCCAGAAACTATCCTCGACATTTGATTATCATTGTTGCCCTTCTTTTCACTTTTTGCTGTTCTGTAGTCTCTGCTGAGATGAGAGAACCATAACTTTGCTGTAAGTTGTTCATACTTAAACCCTATTTTTAGCATCTGTTGCATATATTGAAATGTATTGTGCAGGTCGCAATGGAGGACAGTCACATGAAGATGTACTATTTTATTTAATGGCCAGGATTCCAGACCCTGCAAGGCGCCTGTCTTTGGTGTACCAGAGGTACAGCCCTGGCTTATCCCATCATGAACAGGCAAAATGCAGGAGAAAATAAACAAAACAAAACAAAAAACCAAAACAACAACAACAACCAAAAACCCCAAACAAACAAAAAAACCCCCAACCGATAAGCAATGTAATATGAAGCATTTCAGTTGTGAGGTTTTAGATTTTAAATGAACAAAATAGGCCTTTTCTCTCTGTATTGCAAGAAGAGTCACAGATGTGTGTGGCTTCAGGGATCATCATACTTGCCAAATAGGAGATAATATATGGTCATTATAATGACCATAATCTGTCTTTTTCAAGTTGTTCCAGCAACTAATTAAGAGCAAATAGTTTGTTTTAAAAGACAGTCTAAAAATTATTCAAAAATAGTTCAACTTTATGGTGGTAGTATTATTCAGTGCATTTCTTTTATAATAGTGTTCTTTTCAGTCTTTTCTGCTGGTGTTTTCTGACAACACCATGAGCAATGTTTTCTAAAGTTTTATTTTTGAGACACTTTGTACTCTATGGTCCTGTTAGTATTGGTTTTACTTCCAGCTGTACAAGAGGAATGTTTATTTTTAAAAAACAGGAAACTCTTCATAAATTTAGTTTTAAAAGTGTCATGAAAATATTTCTGTTCACATTATTTTAAATAAGTTGTGTATAATCACTTCCCCTTCCATATCTGTTAGTTTTTTAATTTAATATAATTTAAATACAAATTATGTTTTTATCCTCAGTCAGCATAATTTCAATGAGGAAAAGAACCAACTTTTGTGAATTTTTATTAATTTACAGTGCATATCTCAATGCTGTTTTAAAAACCTTTTTTTTCTTTTTGAAATTCTAATTGTTCTGTGGGTAAGTATTTTACTAGCTATACATGAGTCAGTTTGTTTTTAAATTGTGGTCCAAATGAACATGGAGCCTGAGAAGGAATAGCAGTAATGCATTTTGGCTACCCCAACATCATGTGTTTGTCAGTCAGGTCTAATCTAATAGGACATGGTATTCACATGGAGTTGACCCAGAAAACACTATTCCAATTGTGGGCCCATTTAAAACTTCAGCCACAGCTTTTGAAATGAAGAGCTTTCTTGGCTAAGAGATCCATCAGAAATCAGCGCTTGTCTCATCATTCTGCAGCCTGGAGACAAAGTGAGATACTAAAATAAATTAATTCACAGTGCAAGAGAAAATTAAGTGTATTTTAAAATATCTGTTTGGAAGCTGGGAGTTTTTCCAGTGTGATAACTGTGGGAAAAAATTATCTAGCAAAACTGTCAGAGTGAGAATCCCCTGAAACCTGGATAGTGCTCAAAAGCTTTCAGCAAACTTTGTGATTCGCCTGGAGGAAGCAGAGCCTGACNCATCCACAACAGTGCATCTGTGACTTTAGCAGTAACTTTGTATTGGTTTACTGCCCAACCACTGCTTTCCTCTTGTTTTGTATTTGTTTATCAGCTCTAAGTTATGCCCCCTTGCCCTTGTATTGGAAGTGACAGCAAACATCAGATAGCTATCTGCTTCCCCCACACCATATCTGATTTCCTTGGTCTGTTATTTCCTTCAGGTCATCTTTTCTCCAGGCAGAGAAGTTCTGTTGTAACACTTGTTCCTCATCCAGAAACTATCCTCGACATTTGATTATCATTGTTGCCCTTCTTTTCACTTTTNTTTTTTCACTTTTTTCTGTTCTGTAGTCTCTGCTGAGATGAGAGAACCATAACTTTGCTGTAAGTTGTTCATACTTAAACCCTATTTTTAGCATCTGTTGCATATATTGAAATGTATTGTGCAGGTCGCAATGGAGGACAGTCACATGAAGATGTACTATTTTATTTAATGGCCAGGATTTCAGACCCTGCAAGGCGCCTGTCTTTGGTGTACCAGAGGTACAGCCCTGGCTTATCCCATCATGAACAGGCAAAATGCAGGAGAAAATAAACAAAACAAAACAAAAAACCAAAACAACAACAACAACCAAAAACCCCAAACAAACAAAAAAACCCCCAACCGATAAGCAATGTAATATGAAGCATTTCAGTTGTGAGGTTTTAGATTTTAAATGAACAAAATAGGCCTTTTCTCTCTGTATTGCAAGAAGAGTCACAGATGTGTGTGGCTTCAGGGATCATCATACTTGCCAAATAGGAGATAATATATGGTCATTATAATGACCATAATCTGTCTTTTTCAAGTTGTTCCAGCAACTAATTAAGAGCAAATAGTTTGTTTTAAAAGACAGTCTAAAAATTATTCAAAAATAGTTCAACTTTATGGTGGTAGTATTATTCAGTGCATTTCTTTTATAATAGTGTTCTTTTCAGTCTTTTCTGCTGGTGTTTTCTGACAACACCATGAGCAATGTTTTCTAAAGTTTTATTTTTGAGACACTTTGTACTCTATGGTCCTGTTAGTATTGGTTTTACTTCCAGCTGTACAAGAGGAATGTTTATTTTTAAAAAACAGGAAACTCTTCATAAATTTAGTTTTAAAAGTGTCATGAAAATATTTCTGTTCACATTATTTTAAATAAGTTGTGTATAATCACTTCCCCTTCCATATCTGTTAGTTTTTTAATTTAATATAATTTAAATACAAATTATGTTTTTATCCTCAGTCAGCATAATTTCAATGAGGAAAAGAACCAACTTTTGTGAATTTTTATTAATTTACAGTGCATATCTCAATGCTGTTTTAAAAACCTTTTTTTTTCTTTTTGAAATTCTAATTGTTCTGTGGGTAAGTATTTTACTAGCTATACATGAGTCAGTTTGTTTTTAAATTGTGGTCCAAATGAACATGGAGCCTGAGAAGGAATAGCAGTAATGCATTTTGGCTACCCCAACATCATGTGTTTGTCAGTCAGGTCTAATCTAATAGGACATGGTATTCACATGGAGTTGACCCAGAAAACACTATTCCAATTGTGGGCCCATTTAAAACTTCAGCCACAGCTTTTGAAATGAAGAGCTTTCTTGGCTAAGAGATCCATCAGAAATCAGCGCTTGTCTCATCATTCTGCAGCCTGGAGACAAAGTGAGATACTAAAATAAATTAATTCACAGTGCAAGAGAAAATTAAGTGTATTTTAAAATATCTGTTTGGAAGCTGGGAGTTTTTCCAGTGTGATAACTGTGGGAAAAAATTATCTAGCAAAACTGTCAGAGTGAGAATCCCCTGAAACCTGGATAGTGCTCAAAAGCTTTCAGCAAACTTTGTGATTCGCCTGGAGGAAGCAGAGCCTGACAAGCATCCAGTGGGGTTATGCCAGCAGCCAGCCTGTGCCCGTGCTGCAGCTCATGCCAGCCCTGCTCTGGTACCGCTACGACAAAATGCAGGCTGACAAATATGTTCACTTTTAGTCTCGCATGTGGCACATCTGTCCAAACAGGGGGCACGATCCTTTGTAAGGGCAGGCACTGGCATCCTCTGATGAGCAGCAAGGGCAGCTGACGCGATCACAGCCCTGAAGGGCTGGGTGTGATCACAACCTCCAGTTGCAGGAGATTGTGCTCCTACAGGATTGGGCTGTACATGCAGGGTTGGATTAAGGAAGAATATGGTGCAGGGAGGGATTTCCGTAAATGCACAAGGATTTGGGTTTGGGAAGTGACTGAGGAGCTTTATGGCTCAAGGGTTGCAATCATCTCTGGATGCCCTAGCCAGGGTGCGTGGCCACTCCAGTCCAGAGGAATAAGGAGCAGAGAATGACCAGGCTCCTTACTGGAAACCTGTGCCTAAAGTTAAGTGGCATGGGAAAGCCTCTTCAGAAATGTCTGAGCCTGCCAACATTTGCATTTTGTTTGCCTTTGGAGGGATTACTTACAGGAGTAAAATTATACAAATACTTAAAGATTGGCATGGGAGTGGGTCTTAAGCAATCATGGAGTATTCTGATTATTATTTATTACCCCTCAAGCCCCAGTTTTGGCAGATTTTAGTGTCTGATTAATTAGTTTGCTGCTACCTTCTATGGAAATGCCATTACTGATTATAATAGTAACACTTGGAGCTTTTGTAGCTTTTCTTGCAGATGTTTCTCAAAGCTTGTTAAAAAAAGGAAGTCAGGGCCTTAGTGACTATTTCACACATAGCAAAACCTTTGCAGAGAGAGGGATTGTTTCTTGTCATCTGGTGGTAGAAATAACTCTCTTTCATACATATGCAATATACTGTAAGACTTACACAGTATTCTATAAATGCTAAAGGTAGACTTATATTAGACTTATGCATTATATTGGATGTAATTAATTGTCATTAATTACTAATTATGAGCTACAAATTAAAGCAGGCACCTCAAATCAGGCAGAAGATGTGTGAATGGCCATAGACCTTACATGAGAAGCCTGTGATTTGCTAGCAGTGCCACGGCCCTCTCCGATTCCTTGGGGCATGGTTTAAGCCTAATTAAGTCAGCAAGAGCTTCAGTTTAGTTCATGGGACTGGGAACTCCATTTCAGGTTAAGGCTGAGTGTAGCTTTAATGTATTCAGTCATCTTAAAGAATTTTTCCCTCTCTTGTCTTTACAGTGTATGCAAAGCAGGCAACATGCAAAAACATCTTGTAAATATTTGCTGTCCTGGTCAGATACATTAACAGGGACTGGCAGGTGTATAGGAAAAAAGCCTGAAACAACTAGTTCCAATTAATGAATTGAAACACAGACCCTAGCCAATTACACTATTCCCATGTAGCACAAGTTTTCCTTTCAGCTTTCCTAGATTTCACCTTCTTTCACATTTGTTCAAATTATAGGTAAAGGTTTTAGACTTGGAAAGAAAAAAACACACACCTCTCACCTGTATCAAAAGAGCAAAAGAAGATAAACAATGATATCATCATATTTATTGCCCCTACATGATTTGTGAACGGCAGAGTAGAATATGGGTCTTCCCAGGCTAGTGCCTGTGCATGCAATTCTTATTTACTTAACAGATTCTTCATCCTATGATCAAATGTTTTGTGTGTACCTAAAAAGAGTGTTTCCAAGAAGCAAGATCTTATTTGGTACATGCTGTGTCAACAGAAGCACATTCTGCCTGCCAACCAAAAAGCTGATATGCAGTATATTTTAGATGCTGTGTCACACTGGAGCTGAACTTTACTCCATTGCAACAGACTGTAACAGCATGGATGTAATGGGTTCATTGCAATAACAAAGGATTTGGAGGTGTGCAGTGTGCTAAATAAAACCATTAGCTATGCAAGTCTGTGTGTGTCACTGCTGTATCTGTTGAATGTTTTTTTGAATGCAATCTTTATTATTTATTTATGCTGCAGTAATACTAAAGGATATTGACTAATATGGTGCCTCACTGTGCTGGGTAATACAGAATACTCCTATTGCAGGACCTTGCGACATGAATAAACCAGAATGAAAAGTGGTGAAGATAGCAGAAGAGGTAGAGTAATTAGTGTACAATCTGTAGAAAGTATACAATTGGATAAAGCTGCATGGAGGTGGCCATGGCTTTCTTCTTTACCCAAATCATACCCTCACAGAAGGTGCAATGTCTTCCTCTAGCTCTATCATCACGTTTTATTCTGACTTAGCAGCAGCAATTTGAGCTTTCAGCATTTAATGTTTGCTGGAAGAGAGATTTTGCAGATGCAATAGTTTATACAGTCCGAACTACCCTTCAGAGGAAAGGTAGGAGGCCAGATGGAGCTGTCCTACGGGTCATATCTAGCACAGGAGCTATCACTTGGACAAATCTGATCTAGTTTTTGTGTTAGGTAAGATTTGTAAGTCTACTTCTAATGCAGTAAGCCACACAAACACCTGACCCTTTCATTTGCACATGGGCATGCAAAATAAAACAGTGCATTTTAATAAGTGTAAGGCTTTGGCCAAGCAGAACAGTGTAGCCTGTCCCTCAGTGCAGCATGTGTAGGATTTGCTACCAGGGCTGACAGCAAGTCCCTGAATGGAGACAGCTCTTCAATGTAATCATTGCTCCCAATTCTGTTTTATATATAGATAGCGATTCGAATGCATAGTTACTATGCTGAGCCTGAGTTCAGGTTTCTGTTCCCAGAGGGAATTAGCATCATCTTTGTGGTATCATATCAGACTGTCTCTTGGTTTGGTTCTCATTCTCTTTTCTGAGCTTCTGGCTATAGGGTAGCCCAATTCAAACAGGATAAGAGGATAATCACTGCATCAGAGGCTTGTTGATAGCCTGCTGATGAGGGTACTCTCTTGGGACAATAGAGGCAACGGTCTGAGCAGCTCTCAAGATGGGAGCCCTTCTGGATAATTTTTTAACTACTGACAGGCACTTGATACCATTGCTTTGCCAAATTTACCTTCCGTGCTGAATAGACCGTCTGTGGGTATGATGGCAGAGCAGTGGATGTTGTTTATCTTTGCTTTAACAAGGTCTCTCACAGGTCTCTAACAGCCTACTTGTAGCCACATGTGGGAGGTAGGGGTGGCCTTCAGGGTGTGTAAGGTTTAATGTGCTTTGAAGTCTAACTGGGTTTCAGTTCTTGTCCTCAGGGCTGCACTCTGGGCCAGTACTTTTTAACATCAGCAACCTGGTTGTTGGGATGTAGTGAACCATCAGGAGGGTCAAGCCTGACACTAAGTTTGGGAGAGCATTTAGCGTGCTGGATGCTCACTCAGACTGTCACTCACAGGGACCCAGGGAACCAGTGGAATGGACTAGCAGGAACTTCATGAAGCTCCACAGAGGCAAATGCAGTGTTCTGGCAGGGACAGAATAACCCCGTGTAAACACAGGCAGGGACAGGCTGGCTTGGTAGCATCTTTGCAGAAATGACTTAGGGTCTGACAACAAGGCTGTGTTAGTAGTGTGTCCTTGCAGTAGTGAAAACTGTACAGCTGGCTATAGGAAAAATTCAGCCAGCAGGTCAAGGGAAGTGATGTTCCCCTCTTCTCAGCATTTATGAGGTTTCACCGTGTCCAATTTTAGTTCCCTGATACAAAAAAAGATAATGACAAACTGGAGTGAGTCTAGCAAATGGCCTCTTGGCATTCTTCTCCTTAGCCACACAAACTAAGGTCACAGGACCAAGATCCTGTGTGGTGTAGGCTGTGATGACTTCACAGAAAGTCAAGCTGCTTGTTGGAGCACACAGAGGTGAATTTCTGGTATGGTGCTATAACAAGCTCTGCTTCTGCAATGCTGTGGTTCAACCCCTAAGTTTGCTGACAGTAATAAACTTTTTAGAAATTAAATAACTTCAGAAATATTGACTTCCTACCATAAATAGAGAAAATTTGGTAAATGGAGCAAAGCTACAAAGGCATGCATGGCCTACATGACTAACATTTCATGGCTATGGAGTATTAAATGGTCACATTCTGCCCTTGAACACATCTCCTCTACCTGTTTTAGTGCTAAAAACCAGAGTTGATAAAAATAGTCATCACTCAGATAATGTGTGTTTGATATAGCTGATTCATATAGAAAGGAAATACAATTGGGTAGGTTCTGTATTTCTTCGTGTTAATGCAAGAGGAAGAACACCTATTCCAAGAAATTTAATTGATGTTTCTTTGTTCTTTTTGCTTTTGCTCCTTCAAAAGTTACCAACAAAAATTCCCCTGTGTAAAATACTTGCTTGCAGTGGCCTTAAATACTTAACATATCTGCACAGTCTTTGGCAGACACGTCCTTGGAAATTGTGCTAGTCAGCTTGGCACCTTTGGATGGGAGCCAGCCATGGCTCACTGGCTTCTTTAGAGGTAAGGGGCTCAGCTTCTGGTGAACCAAAGCACAACCTGCTTTGGCATGTCCTGTGCCTGTGCATGTGTAGTTCTCTGGTTTTACTGTGCTAAACTGATGAATGTGAACTGGAATAAATGCAGTATAGCAGAGCCTATGAATGCTCTGAAAAATAGCTCTGGTACACATGAAATTTCTAGTTCATCTTGCTGTGTCATTCACTTGTCATTTTTTAATTTTTTTTTCAATAAGTATCATAGAGGTTTTATGGTCTTCCAAGTTTGCTGGCATTATTTCGTCAGTTAGGGATATGAAAAAGTTATCTTGATGGTCTGTTGGGCTATTCTGTGGAATAGAATGTGATTATTGTCCAAAGAGTCATCCTGCCAGAACGCTGATTTCCACCGGGGAACTGGGTTAAGCTGAAATGTTCTCTCAGACTCTCTGGATGATAGAAGTAACTGTCTACATTTGATGTACTTGATGACATAGGTATATGGACAAACTAGCCTTTTGGCCATAGGCTATTTCACAGGTTTTAATGGGAATCAGATGGGGAAATTACAGTTTTTCTTTGGGTAAAAATGTCCATTTTTTTTTGTCTTTTACTTACTCTTCTTAGCTAGCTAAGGTATCCATTTGTGGAAAAGTGCTAGTATTTGAGGGATGGTTAAAAAGTTTTATTTCTCATAGCACTTTGGTAGGTATATTATGTGACTACTGAGTTTTCCATCTGTCTTTTTCATTAGGTGGAACAAATTATTGCAAGTCACGATAAATAGCAGAAAAAAAATGAAATTGCAGGAAGAAGTAATAACTGGACTAAATTAAACTGTTCCTATTTTTATTGAAATTGTTATCAAACAACTTAATACTTTGAGCAGATCTCTTCAGACTCTTCTGGAAGAAAAATAAATAAAACAAGTAATTGCTTTTATTTAATGAAAATACTTTTTGTTTCTCTTAGTACTTGAAAACAGCTAAGCATATTTATAGACATTTTCTGAATGTGGAGGACAGATTATTGAGAGGGAGTACTAATGGAAGCTAGTACTAGAGCTTCAGGCTAGAAATACCAAAAGGATCATGGCAATGACCTCAGACTAGTGTGTGGTGAAATAGGAGAGTCAGGTCTTGAGGGTATGGAAAGTAAGAACTGTATATTGAGGAATTTCTTCATTCTGCAAGAGTTGTTACTGTAATAAACTTGTGTCTGCATAACTTTTGCACAATTTGGTGATACGTGTTCTCTCTGTTTATCTAATAACTGAGGGGGAAGGGAGGGTTGGGGAGCAGAGAACGATATGGGCTTATGCCACCCTTGGAGTCTTATATACAGCAGTTTTGCCATTTTGTCAAAGAAAAATCAAAGAAAAAGTGGAAGTACCTTGTAATTTTAGTTTTTAAAAAAATAAAATTGTAAACTGGACTTTCAAGGAAAGGCCTGGCAGGTTTTTTTGTGACCCCCTCTGGATTGTCCTGAAGTGTCCCAACAAAAGTAGCTATCATTGAGATTTTAAAGGTTATCCTTAGTTTTTAAAACTGGCCCAAGTCTCAACTAATGATTTGACATAAGTAGAAGGAAGAAACAAGTGTGCTTTTTCTCATTTTTGCTTATTAGCTCTGCTTCTGACTTAAGCGTGAGGGAGTGTTCAGACAGAGACGGTCTCAGTGAACTTATGGTGAAAGACCAAGCTAAACCAGCGTGAAAAGACAAAGCTTGCCCATCATCTCAAACAGATATGGTTAACTGATGGTTAGGTAAAGAGTGAAACTAATCTAATGCCAACATTTTACCCCTCTTTTAGATATACCTTGCTTTGCGCCATGGACTTAAATACCAGAGCTCCCAAGTGCATCCAGGTTTTGGTTGCCAGTAGTCCAACCAACTTTACTCATTTGTTGAATTTTTCAAATTGGACACAAAATTTCCAAAGGATACATACAGTGACTGTGTTGGAAGAGAGCAGCAGTGCCTTCTTCACACCAGCAGTTTCTGGTTCTGTGGGAAGGTTTCAATGCTGCAGTGCCCAAGCAGCCAACATCAGCCAAATGCAGATATCGTCAGTTAATACTTCTCTTTAGTGGGAGACCATGGATTAAGATGTTGCCAAATATCAGTAAGATACTTCAGTGCAGAAATTTGCAAGATATCTTGCCTACACAGACAGTGTCCTGTAGCTTCACAGAAAAGAAATTCATGAACTCAAATTTAAGCTTTAACTGTATTTTGTTACATAACACTGAGGAGTTATTTAAGTCTTCTGCCTCAGTTTCCCTTTCTTCATGATAAGATAATTTGGAGTAGATCATGTGAGTACCAATATTTTTCGATTTAAGTCATCATGTGAGTGAATTAACTGATATTTGTAAAGATCACAGAAGAGTATGCAGTCTTGTTTGTTCACTTATTCTTATTTGTCAGGTATTTAACTTTTCTTTGCTGTTGTGTGCTTCATGTTTTTCCTGTCTTAAATAATTAATTCCTAAGGATAATTCCGGTTCTTTAAACAAAATCAAGTTGTGATTAAAGCTCTTGTAGTTGTCAAAGCTGCCCTGCACCAATATTGTTGTTAGCAATGTAACCATGATGACTTAGTGCTCAATCAGCCTGAGGTCAGCACCGTGTGTGCAGTGGGGGTGCTGAGACACATGAGCTGAATGGTGTCCTGCCACCTGTATAATATTAGCTTTTGCCATAAGGAGCAAACCTTTACCAGTTGTAACTGAGAAGTTATGGTCTTACTGGTGTGGCTACTGTGCCATCCTTTTTGGTTACGCAGCTCCTTGCTGTAAGGCCAGCCTAGGTGCCGTGAGTTCAGGTGAGGTTCACCATTGTGCTGGGTGGGCATGTCCTCAGCTCCCCAGTGGGTTTTGCAGCCCAGTAGCAGTATCTGAGGTGAACACCTTCTGTGCATGTGAGTGTCTGCCTGAGCTGTGCTGGCCAGGCTAAAGGGCACCTCTCAACTCAGCACTGGTGGGCTCAGCCCTACCTGAATCGGGGAACAGGTTGCATTTCATGTAGATCATCCCAGAGAGAAATGACAGAATATTTTGCAAGTCCTGTCACTGACCCTTGGTAAAGGGGCAGCAGAAAGTGTGTGCTTTGAAAGAGCTCTGTATGCAGGAAGGAAAGGGCAATCATGTGGTGTGTTCACAGGATCATCATCAGATCTGGGTTTGATCTGAGCTTGTAAACCTTTCTTTGAACATGTCCTTTTGCCTCTTGGGTGTTTAATTTCCCCTTCTATAAAACGCACCTCTTTGTTGACAGGAATGTTGTGAAGCAATTTGTAAAAAAGGTTTGTGTTACTGAGGCCTCCATGTAAATGTTTTCTGCTGTGGCCTGCGTTTAAGTCTGTGATCTGTTGCCTGTAGGGTGAAGAACGATCTGAAATTCCAGGGGTGTTTCTGAAACCTAAGTTATACCAGCATGACAAAGGGGGTGGTTGTAACACTGCAGTTTGCCCTGTAGCTGTAGGACAGCCCAGGGCTGGCCGTACCCTGGAGCTCCTGGGAGGGGGAGCCACAGCATTGTCTGACATGCACTTCCAAAAAAGTTGCATGGTGTCATTTCCATGCTCACACTCATCTTCATACCTGTTGTCCTAGAGCAGCAAGGCATTTCATAGTCCTCTTCAGTTTGTGTTTTATAAAACTGGGCACAACCTTCATATCCATTGTAGCAGAAGCATAAGTGCTAGAGGGACTCGTGGGTACATGAACATCCCTTGTATTCGACTCTTTCTAGCAGCTTTGCTGACATATGTGCTCTACCCTTACAAAAACTGTGCCTGAGTTACTTTCTATTTCTTGCTTTAGTCTCCATGGGAGTGATTTTTTAGCTGAAGGTAAAACACATCTCAAAATTCCAGCAGCTCCCATGAGGTGAGGTCTGTGGATATTGCTGGTGTTCAGAATTCCAGCTGGGCAATGTATGGGAGAAAATAATGTCGGTGACTTAAACTAATGAATTTTGACTCTCTTTATTTTGTCATCCTCAAAAGGGATTTTTAGAAGGGAATAGTTAGTTCTGTCAAAAAGGAAATGCCCTAAAGCATTGCTGTACTGTGATAGGGATCAGACAACTCAAGAGGAAAGGCAGTAGGTTTTTTTTAAGGACATGTGATTTAAGAGAGAATAAAGAAAAAAAGAGTTTATTATGGCTTTGAAAATGTCTTTTCACCCTACAGTGAGATTGGGCCCAAAACATTTCTCCAAGTTGTATGTTTAAGCTGTCTACTTTAAGGCATAACATACACATTTGCTTCGAAAATCCGAGACTCAAGCACAACCGTGAAATTGTTTTGGATCAATATTTTGTGGGAGCATTGGAGCACAGGCAGAGTCAAGACTGTTCTGAAATGATTTAGACTTGTGTATAAGGAAGATTTTTAAACTCTACCATTTATTTTGTGTTAATGATTTCAGTAGCTCAATATTCGGCATGTTTTTAGTGGTCTGAAATGTAAACCCAACATTTTCTCTATTATGCATTAACCTTTAAACTGGGCAGAAAAGAGAGTCACACACAACTGCAAAGCTGATATGCGGAATGTGTCTTTTTAGCCAAAAAATAACTTTTTTGCCACTAAATCCAAGAAAGTTTAAAATGCCAAAACACAGAAGGTTCCTTATGTTCTTTGTAAGAACTGAAAGCTATCATCAAATAACTGGATACGTTTTTGAACATCTTGGAAGAGTGAAATAAGTGCAATCATTAACTTGCTTGAATTTTTTTTTCTAATCTAGTTAGTTTGTGGATTCTAAAGAGTGTTTAGCTGCATGGAATATTTGAATGAGCACTAAAAAGACAGTTTTACCTAGAAGAACATAAATAAATGGTATCTCAAATTAAAATGAAAAAGGAAAAAATAGTTTAATAACTACATAAATATTGGCATTAGAAATAAAATTTTTAGGAAAATTCCTCTTAATCCTTGAAAGAAAACTAGTTAAATTTCAGTCTGAAACATTTTTTCCAGACAAAGGAAAATGGAAATTTGCAGTAGGATTTATAAAGGTTCTGATTACAATCTTAATGAAAGAAATACCAGCTCTTGATAATAATAGGAAAAGACAGTTAAGAGCTCCATTTTATAAAAGCAACCTAATATTAAATACTGGTTAGGTTATGTTGAGTGGTCTGTTTACTATTCAGAAAAATGAACATCTTCCTTCCCTAAGTGCAAGCACAATTATCTACCCACTGACTGTAAAAACATCTCACTGTGTGTGTTCATTGCTCTATAACAATTATGGAAAACTTAGGGACAAAAATATTAAAATACTAAAGGGAGAGAGGGCTCATCTTAGCTTGAAATGCCTTCTCTTCTTTTCATGCTTTTGTGTTCTAGGACCTCAGCTTTTCCCATTGCTTTTGCTCAGTGTTTGTATCTCAGCACCATAAACTGCCCATCCTGTTGCTGATGACTTTCAAGTGAGAATCACTGAGTTACCACTTTAAGTTTTGTGATTTTCTGAGATTTGATGATGACTGTTGGTAACTGCACTGAGGGCCTTCTATTCCCAAACCTACTGTTTGTATTGGCCATGGGAGAACAACATTACAGTGGATCTACACTGCAATTGCCGTGGTGAATTCAGTTTCTGTTAAATACTCTGTAGTTTTAACCCACTGTGTTGATTATTGGTAGATGAAAGGTATGGCAGCACAGAATCTTACCAGGATTGGAAAGAATGCAGTGGAGGGCCACAAGGATGATTAACTTGATTGGAGTGTCTTTGCTCTGACAAAAGGTTGAGAGAGCTGGGATTGTTCAGCCTGGAGAAAAGAAGGCTCAAGGGGAGCAATGTCATCAATGTACAAAAGCACCTAAAGGGAGGGGTCAAAGGTGACAGAGTGAGGCTCTTTTCATTCATGCCCAGTGAGAAGACCAGAGGCAACAATCACCAATTGAAATATATGAGGTTCCCTCCTAATGTCAGGAAAGACTTCTTCACTATGAGTAGGACCAAGCACTGGAAGAAGTTTCCCAGAAAGGCTGCAGTCTCTCTCCTAGAAGATATTCAAAGGCTGTCTGGACATGGTCTTGTGAAAGTGGCTGTAGGTGTCCCTGTTTGAGTGGGCTGGGACATGGACCAGATGACCTTCAGAGGTGCTTTTCTACCTCAGCCATTCAGTGATTCTGTGATCTACCATCTTTTTACACCACTGTAGAAGCTATACCTATTCCATCTCTTACAAACAGCGAGAGAGTAAAGGTGTTTCCTCCTGACACAATGTAGTGTTGTGCACTGTCACCTGAGATGGCTCAGGAGAAGCAGAGTGTGCTTTCAGTGATACATACTCGGGCAGCTCACCCATGCTCTGAGTGTGGATTCGATATGGATGCTCAGCAGGGCTTACCAGTTCCTATTTCCTCTGTATCCAAAGTAGTTCAGCTAAACACCTGCTTCTGAATCTACTCCCTAGTGCTGTCCATCCTGGGAAATTTCATAGTTTGGTTGCAGTTCTGTGGCAGCTTGTTTCCTGCTGTGCATGTCCTGTTAAGCTGGCTGCGTTAGAGATGCTCATGAGAAGGCCTTTCGATTTTCTTTAGAGGCTGGGCCCAGCATGGTTAGAACTAATCAACACCATCAAGTCCAGCCTGATTTCTTCTGTTGATTGGGATGCCTCTTTCTCAGTGTTTTAGTCCTCGGAGGGCTTTGGAGCTTGTGATGGCATGGAACTGGGCTGTAGCAATGCTCACGAGTCACAGTCATACAGCACTGGCCAGTGGAGTATAGGAACCTGCTGGCTATACAGGAGTCAGCATAGCCCTGGCAGGGCCAACACGGCATTGTGGAAGAGGTACTTCGTGTCCCTTCACTCAGTCCCTGGTCTGTATTGTCCATGTTTCTTTCCATTGCTGAGCGTTTCAGATCCTCCCGTTCCCTGAAAACAGCTGTATTGGAATGGTGTTCTTTTTGTCTTGGTGAATAAGAATGTCCATATTTTGCAATTCAGCGTCTGCGATTACTCATATTTCTCCCTGGGTGCTAAGCATGGCTATTAACAGTGCTGTGAAACTGAAAGGATCCAAAATTGCTCTTGTTTTTGTGTGAGACCTCAATTTTACTCCTGCTAGGAGTTTCACCTGGGGCTTTATACTGTATAATGCCAGCAAATTGAACTGTGAATATAAAAATTGCTGGTACTAAAATAAAAATCTGGGAAGTTTTGGGGGTTTGTTGATAAGTGTGAAGTTAAAATGCAAAATTTATGCATAAGGAAAACTGGATGCTAGAACTGGATAAATATGTTCCTCAACTACTTTTTAGAAACGTACCTTCTGATTTCCCTACAACTTTCAATACAGAGCAGACTTGGTGTGTTTGGGATTTTCCATTAGCCTTTTTAACGTAAAATTCTAATTTATCTAACTGAAGGACAGTAAGAGTCTTCTGAGTACTGAGGCTTGCGCATTTATCAAGCCACAACCAAATCATTGTTGTATGCTCTGTTCTATTATGTTGAAAATGAAAATATCGTATGTAATTTATTTTTTTTAAGGAATGTGAGTTGATTTTTCCTCTTCACATTTTGGGCTTGGTATGTGTTCCATGTAGACTTTGAAACCAGATCATTACTGTGCACTTCAGAATACGTAACTTGCTATTACATTTGCTTGTAGGTGTACTATATCTTCAGTATGGAGATGAAACAAAGCAGTTGCGGATGCCAAATGAAATCACAAGCACAGACACAATTCGTGCCCTTTTTGTAAGTGCCTTCCCCCAGCAGCTGACAATGAAAATGCTGGAATCGCCAAGTGTCGCCATTTACATCAAGGATGAGAGCAGAAACATATACTATGAATTGTGTGATGTGAGGTAAGTAAACATGGAATTATAGCTGCTGGTTTCATTGGTTTGGGGTTTTTTTTTTGTGGTTTTTGTTTTGTAGTGCCCTTATAGAATAAAAAGGAGTGGGGTTGATGTGTATCTGGCAGAGAGTGCCCTGACACATAAAGGCATGTTCAGTGGTGTCTGAGTAATATGGGAGGTCTGGTCTGACAATGCCTTCAGCTATAGGTGCAGTATCCAATTGCACAAGCCACTGATAAATGGCATACCTTGTTGAAATATTCATATAATATAAAAAGGTTCACATATTTAATCTGTTTATTGAATTTTTGAGACATAATTATTTGAAATACAAAATACATAATAAATATTTACAGAAAAACTGGATTTTTCCTTTGCTGGTAGTGCAAACCCTCGTCTCCTGACCCTGAAGTAACAAACATGAATGTCACTTGTGTCTTCACAACAGTCCCAGTTGTTCATTATCTAACACAGCCAAAGCTCTGTGGCACTGGTGACTGCTCCTGCAGCAGCCCCACTACTTTTCTGGTTTATGTCAGGATGAAGCAACTAATGCAGTCACTTCCCTTCACTAATTCAGAGCTTGGTCAATAAATGGTTCACCTTTCTATCCTTTATTTTGTAGGAGTGCAGCTGCTTAATTAACCCTGTTCCTTCAACAGAAGGATCAGGGTCTCAGAGTCTCTAGAAAGTCCCATTGGTAGAGCTCTCAGGCACGCATCAGACATGTTACACTCTGTAAAACTGTAATAAAAATGCATAAGAAGATGAAGGAGAAAGCAGAAAAGGTGTTTTCTCTCTGCTAGTCTGTCACTACTGCAGGAAAACAATGCAGAAGTAAGAGAAGTGTACTGTCCACTGCTGCCTTGTTTCTTCTGGAGACTCTGTGCCTCCATATCATGTTGCGGTTAAAAGAGCAAGTTGGAGCTTTTCTAGCCTTGCCACATCCAGTTATCCCTTCCCTCTTCTTAGTCTCTGAACAGCACCACACTCCATTTTCTCACCTCTGTCTTGCTCTCCTCAGGGTGTTTATCCAGTGTCTTGTCATCAGCCAGCCTCCTGGATTGCAGTTTCTTTTTAATCTTACTTGCTTTACAGACTCCCACACCCTTGTTTGGCCACTGTAATGCCTGTGTGAAGGCCCATCTGATTTTTTGCATCATCATCATCATCATTCATCATTAATCCAAGTTTCTTATACATCAAACAGTCTTTCACAAGATCAAATCAACTGATTGAATCAGAATAGGAGTTACTACATCTCTGTTGCTAAGTGCTTTATTGCCAACTATCATCTGGCCCATCGGCTTGTTCTCTCTCACTTTATCCCTCCATCTTCCCTTGAGTTTCAGACTAACAGTTTATGACTTCAGCTCCTCCCTGCCCTGGAGAATGTGGTTGTTGATTATCTTAATGCCACTCCACCTTTTTTTTCCCCTTGCTCCCATTGCAGGCATCACTCCACCAATCTCAGCCTGGCTCTGTCTCAAGATATGCTTCCTCTGGTCCTATGCCTGTATTGTAGAACATTTCTAGAGGAAATCCCACAACCCAGCTGACTTCCTCCACAACAAAACTCTCTCCTTCAGTTCTGCCACTGTTCTCACTTAAGAAACCTTAGCAATTCCAACCTACTGGAGTCCAAAGCATGTGCTACCAGCTGCATTTTCACCACCTTTGAATAATGTCCACAACAGTTTCTCCATTTCTGTTCCTTACTCTTCATAAAATCCAGTGTCTCCCCTAGGAGAACAGATGAAATGAACCATCATTTTTCTCTCGTTTGCTTGCTGTGTCTTCCTTCACTTCTCTTCTTTCTTCCTTATGTTGAGTACAGGGGTTTAAGTCAACTCTTAAAGTTCTCCATCTCCCTCAGAGGCTGTTTCATATTCCTCTATGCCTTGCATTAGGCCATCATGCTCCTTCCCCTTTTCTTCCTTTTTTGTTTTCTTTTTCTTTTTTTTTTAAAATCACTGTCTTTCTACTTAAGTTCAGTCTTTATGGTAAAGTGATTCAGGGCTCTGCATCCCATGTAGATTTTAGATTTTTTTCTGCAGAATGTCCCTGTGGTACAACCTTTCCATCACACAGTATAAAAACACTCATCTAATTCATCAATTTTTTAATAGCAACTGCTGTAATCATCTTTCCTCAGCAGCTGACACAGGTAATAGGTAATCTTGTTCACTCTTACCCATTCAAATGAAGCAACAAAGATCATTCTCCTAGTTTGACAAGCAGACTGTTTCACATGCATTTTTTTTTCACTTGTCCTCTGGCTGTATCTTCTCCGTCTCATTAAATTTAAACTACTTGTCTTCATTATGAGGACTCCTCCAAGCCCACTTCAATGCTACTTTTCATTTCTTGTTCAGTACCAAGTGCCATCTGCTTCCACTTGGTGAATAATGCCAGCTTGAATTCTACATGTCTTTAATTTTCAAACAAGTGCCTTCACACTCTCTCTCAGGCAGCCCTCTTATGTGCTTGGAAGACATCCTTCCCAGACACCTGAAAAGCCACTGCATTGATCTCCTTTCCACTCTCTCTGTTACATTGGCTACTCAGAGCATGCCCATGGTCCCAGGATTTGCTTATTGTTCTTCTGGCTGGAGAGACTGTGGTCTTCTAATTCCTTTTTGTGCCCTTATCTTCCTGAAGCTACCCAGTTGACTTTTATGACTTCTATTCACCTTCTAAGTTGATGAAGAGGTTGTATTCCTGGGGTGTTTATACAGCACACACAGATGAGTGAGGCCTTTGAACAGGACAAGGGCATCTGGGAGCTACAGTAATGCAAATTATAGTAATAATAGAAGTACAGTAATATATGCCTGTTATCAGTAATGTTTATCTAAGAATAGCAACATGAGGTGAAATACAATTCACATCAGAGATCAAACACCTAGTATTTTGGTGCTTTGCCTTGCAGTAATGTTTTACTTCAAAGTGTCATGTTTCTACAAGAAATATTTATGGAAAATGCTTTTAAAACAAACTCCAGTTAGCTGAGGTACCATCTCATAACCATTAGAAAAGATAGTAGATAAAATGTATTTAAATGAAAATATACCATTTCTTGAACCCAAAGATAAGAGAGCTTGTTTGATATTAAAAAGAACATAGTTCCAAGTCCAAGGCAGAAAATGGTAACTGAGATTCCCTGTGCAGGTCTCAAAGCAAAAGGGTCACATTTGCAAGATGGAAAACAGTTTATATTACCATAAATAATTGAAGAACTTGAACTTGCTGCAAGGTAACTATTTTCCTATGCAGTCTACAAGTAAAGCACTCATAAATACTAAACTTATCAGCCCTTCAGTTCTTGAACAGAAAGCACTGATCTGTCTGTTGAGCTGTGGGGTTTCTTTAATAACTACTTGACATCTACAACAGCAGCACAAGTTCTGACTAGCTACTCATTCAAAGCAATCACTGATTGTAATATGACATTGTAAGAAAGAAATTGGACCTGCCCAAGAATCCTTTCCTTCATTTTTAAATGATAATCCGAGTGATTAAGATCAGTTCACTAGACTTGTAGCTGCACCTGGAGAAAAGGAATTCAGTCACGTGTGTAAGTAAATTTTCTAGAGATCACTATTGGGAAGTGAAAGGTATCGCAGCTTTGAGAGGATGTAAGTGAGCACAGATTGGAGGCTTTGCTGCTGATTAAATGTGAACCAGAAATCAGCAGAACTCAGGTCAAGTGTCAAAGCCATAAAATTATTGGAAGGTAGGTTTTGAAACAAAACAGAAAACTGCTGTTGCCTAACTCTTTCCTAAATGTAGTAGCTAAAAAATGAACTAATCAATGGCAAAGTGTAGAGTCCTAATTAAACAAAAGTATTCTCTTAGGACTTTCCATCTAAACAATTTCTGTGGTAGCTTTAATCAAAACTTTTGCTAATTGATTTGTTTCTGTGGTATCTATTTTTTCCCTTAAAAAAAGGTTTTTACTATAGATAAAGTTTAGAGGAAGAATTTATCTGCTACTGAATTTTTAGCTTTTGTGGATTTTCTTTTTAAGCTTTGAGAACAAGCTGATGATTAAAATTTCTTCAGGAATAATCACAGTTAGAAAGACTGCTTTTCTTTTGATATTCTTGCTTCTTAGAATAGCAAAAATTCATGTGGGCTGAGTGCACAATAAAACATGTAAATATTAACTAAATCCTTTCTAGTGCTGTGTAAATGTTGAAGCTTTATTGTCTTCAAAGTGTTTTCACTCTATGGCAGGATCTTGAAAGAAACTTAACACTATCTAATATTTATGGGTGTGGAGTTGTAGTGAAAGAATGATACTTCCCATGGGAAAGAGAATCAAAGTAGGCTTTTGTTTGTGTGTGTGTGTGTCTAAGTTAGGGCATTTACGTTTTTCATACAGATCGGCTCCAGACCTACTATGTTTGTCTGTTACCTGAAACTTTCGTGCAACAAAGTAAATAAAACTGCTTTCATCTGTTGTCATTGCTGATTCTTTTAATTCCAGGAATATTCAAGACCGATCTTTCCTTAAAGTTTACAACAAAGATCCTGCACACGCATTTAATCACACTTCCAGAGCTGTAAATGGAGACATAAGGGTAAGTACTACTGCTGAATTTATCCTTTTTCCTCCAGCTTTTATGCTGAGTGTTTGTATTCTTAAATGTAGTATGTACACAACAATTCATAAAATCAAGGGTATGTGTACGACACATACACAGAGGAGAGAACTGATAATGCTTGCTGTAATGTTTCTCACAATTATTTGCCCTTGGCACTAACTGGTTGTTTGATTTTGCTTAAATGCATTAAAGCGCATGAAGCAAAGTATATCCTTTAATTATGTATTTTGTGACACAGACAATACTCAGAGTTTTTACAGCTTCCTATTTTTTGTTTCCAAAAGCCTCTACAGTGAAGTATGGCATGGTGTTAGTACACTCCAGCAAGGGTTCATCAGGGATTGGTTTACAGTGGCTGAGCAAATGTACCTAGCTTGAAATCTATTGAAACACTTTGTAAATGACAATTTTGAATTGGAAATTCTGATAAATACCCATTGTGGTGTAAATGGTTTTGTCTTTTTCTACCTGTGCTAAACAAGGACAAGTGTATTTGCATTTTCAAGTTAACATTTCGTATCAGGAAGCTTTAGAGAATGCATTTAAACATTTGATTTCTCTCTTTTACTGCCTCTGTCTTTCACTGGGCTGTTAACTCCCACCTTGATGCCAAGAAGGCAGGAGATGCAGCTGTGTGCCTCCTCTTCACTGTGTTACCCACTGCTGGTGTTGCAGTAGAGGGTGGTGGTGATGGTGAGACTACACAACCTCATCTCCTCCCCATTCATCCTATGTCAGTCCACAGTAAATGGTACAACCAAATGAGCTCAATGGGGCCAGACGAGAATGCCACTGCTGTCCTACCTGCTTTGTGGCTTTTATGTGTGTTCCAAAACTGATTCAACTGTGCAAAAAATTTCCTATGAAGTGATTTGCTTAATTGTACATTTGCTTCTTGGTTCCGTTATCAATTCTGAGTATGTCTCACTGCTTTATTACTAATATTTCATCTAAGTGGTTAACTCTGCTTCAACAGTTTGAGGCTGTATTATTTTCAAAATATTTCAGTAGTTGATTTACAGGCACTATTCTCAACCACCTTTCATTTATGCACTTCAATTATAAAATAGTCCTTTGGATAGGTCAGAAATCTAATTCCTTAATTGTTCACACTGCTGCACGCACAACATGAGAAAGCAAATAGATGTGCTTCAAAGGAATGATTTGATAGTTTTTAGTGTCTTCTGTAAGGTCCTGAAATTCTTCAGTTCTAGTTATATTCCTTTGGCAGTAACTGGATGTATCCAGTACATCTCATTCATATTCAAAGGCATGACATACTGTCGCAGTGCATTATGACATTATTGCATGTAACAATTTCACTGTTGTTTTATAAAGTTATGTTATAATCGTTCTGTGTGCAGTGGATGCTGTACGTATCTACTGTGGCTTTGTTTGTGTGTTCTAGACTTGTCTTCAGATATGGTTGACTGTTGTAGTTAACTACATATATTCAAAAGTAAAGATTCCTTCTTTGGCCCTCTTCCAAGCATTTGCTGCCAAACAAAGTTGTTTTGAACACAGGTGCTGCTTCTGTGCAAAAACTGTAATGATTTGAGTGGCTTATTTTAAAATACTGTGTTGTACAACAGATATGCACACTTGACATCTCCTGATTTAGCTGAGTCAACTCCTTTTGGCCATAATTAAAAAATAATGGTGACACAGTGATGACCTTAACAGAAGTGGTGTTTTTATGGTAGGATATTGTAATTTATTCTGCAGAAATGCAAAGATGCCATATTGAAATTCTACACATCCAACAAAACAGCTATTTTTTAATTTAGCTTTTCCTTTGCATTGGCAAATTTCTTGTCTTTCTGGTCTGAGATGTGAAGTCAGAGCCAGAATGTTTGTAGGGGCTTTGTGGAGAGACATGCAAAAAGTCTTCCCTTTGAACTATGTGAACTTCTGCACTTCAAAGTTATGAGCATGGAAACAAGTGATTTCTTGAGCTCCAGAAACAATGAAACCTGTTTGTCTAAGGATGTGTGTCTTTTGCTTGGCTTCTTCCTTATGCACTCAGGTCCTAACTGAGGCTTTTCCCAAAGTAACAACATTCTGCAATAACACTCTCCAGTGTTAATCCTCTGGAATCTAAAAAGCTGGAGCACACAGTGCAGCTTTTCCTCTCTTTGTCAGAAGTGCTGTAGGATCTTGTCTCAAATCTCTAATTTGGCAAAATTTGTAGGGACATAGTAGTCTTATGGTTTCTGCCCTTTGGTTGAATCTGGTTGAAATTTGCCTGGAGATTCACAGGTTATGAGTTCAGCAGAAAACAACCACCAATAAACAGATGGATTACCTATTCCTCTTTCCTTAGCAGAGCATATTAAAGGGCATGGAAATGTGGGGGAACTAAGTGTGAAACATGTACATTTTGTGTACTGCTACTGCGTAATACCCATAAGACTGTAAAAAAACCTTTGCTTCTCATCCCTCCTTTTGCATTTGCACATCTTTGCACTGGGCAAATTGATGTTTGTCAATATGGTAAATGAGTGCTAAGTTCACTACAGTGGGAAGGAGGGAGTGTGTGTTATGCATAGTGTTTAATGGTTTCAAAATACCTACAGAAAAGCATTGTCAGACCAGTTGAAAAACAGTATTTAGAGTTTCATGAATTAGCCATTGTCAATACATTTTTCCACGGTGATACCGTGAGCCGTATGTGAGTTAAAGCTTTTTTTTTTTTTTGAGGTTTGGGAAAGTTTTGCCTTTACAGATTTTTCTACTGTTTGCCTTCTTCTCCCTTTGGAATGTTTATCCCTGGTTTTGATGATGTTCAGGCTTCTATTCCTGTGATTTATAATCATTTCCATGTAACAGACCCAAAATAATCTCAGAAAATAATGTTAGCTGCCAGCTCGAACACCTGTTTTAACTACCAAACAGATGTGAGACCTGTATAAGAGTTGGCAGTAACACTTGAAGTAGTAAGTATTATCCATATGGACACGAAGACTCAGAATGTGCAAGAAGAATGTGGGATCTGTAAGTTTCAGGTCTTTGTCAAACCATTCAGCTCTCATGTCCCTTAATTCTAATATTCCTGGTCTTTTTGTTTCATGCATTTTTCTGAGTGGGTTGAGTTTGAGAAAAGGGAATTTGCTGAGGGCTCAAGCAAGCTCTAAAGAAAAGTTCTGTTGAAATCTTTCCGAGTGCCTCACTTGCTTACTGATAGTGTGCTGTGGTCATTTACATCTGGAAGAGCATGGTTTGTGTGACAGGCCTGCCATGGTGAGTGCTGCTCAAGCAAGAAGTGCCACATAGTGCCATCTCACTGATTATTTGTGCTTTTGCTCGTCCTTTCTTTATTTTTCCTTTCCCAAAATATATGCTGAAAATCCACAACAGCTGGGGCTTTTTTTGAAAAACGTATCTTCCCCTTGCTGCATTTTGTTCATTTATTCCTTCAGCTGAGCTTGTATCATTTATCGGTATTTTCTAGCTCTCCATGCAGTAATACTTCTGGCAAAATACTGTCTCATGAACAAATGCTTAAATGGTCTTTTTATTCCCTCTGGCATTGTTCTGAATTTCGGTGTAAATGCGTCTATACAGCCATGCTGGTCTGTGTCCTTGGAATTAGCATTTGTGATTTGCACAGATTGGAAAGGGAAAAGGTTTTTCTCAGACTTACTGACTGTAGGGCCCAGGTTGCCTCCCCTCCATTCAGCAGTGGTTTATGGATTGAATGTTAGGAGATGACAGTAAAGAACTGATGGTGGGTTTTTAAATGTTGAGTGAATTGAATTTTCTTGCAAGAGTCACAGCTCCTTTCGTCCTGGCCTGTTGCACTGAAGTGATTCCCCCACTGAATGTGCACAGCATATTATCTGTTTTCATTCCCTACATCCTCCTTTTATGGAGCAGCTAAAGGGAGGAGAATCCTAGTGTCCCCCTTCTGTTATAGAAACTAGTCTGTGTTTCTGGTGGCACAGTCAGATACTAATAATGTTGGTTTATGCAGTGGTTTGTTTTGGACTTAACCTGCCAGCCAATTTTGAGAATTGGGGGGAATTTTTACTTCAGAAAAAACTGGTAGCTATTTTGCTTGGCAGTCTTTCTCTTCCCATCCACCTGCCCTAAATTCTCTGGGGATACACTTTATTTTGAAATGTTCAGACCCACCATGGTTTTGCTTAATTACCCTGACTTGTATAGGACCTCTGCTGGGTGGGTGATGCCACAATATCCAAAGAATGTGTGTTGTGGCTGCTGTTGTATCGAGGTATGCTTTGAGGTGTTTCAGATATTTTTTTTCAGAGACTATTTCTCCAAGAAAGAACAATTAGGGCAAGTTGAGTCAGAGCTGAGCTGGAGCAGTGCAGAGTACCTGTAAACTCCACATTTTCTGGAAGTTGGAGTGGCAAAAGGAGGATGATGTTCCTGGCAGCAATGAGGGTTTGGATTGCCAGCATGAGAGGAGGGGAGGTAAAACGAGTTGTATAGTAAAATGAAACAGACATTTGCTAAGTTGGGTAAACTTGTACTAAATAGATTTTATTAATGAAATTGCACATCAACTTTTGATGGTTCCTCTGAAAATGCCTGGTTGGCAGGTTGCTAATGTTTTAACTCTATATAGTTAGATGGAATTTATGAACTTAAAAAAACTCCTACAAGTGCTAAAATCCCTCAAACAACTCCCCAAGAATTTAAGACTTCCAAGAATGTTGACATTCAGTGCTACTTTGCAGGAAAAAGAGAGAGATAATAAAAGCAGGATCATCCTCCTGTGTTCTTAAGGTACCTGTAACAGGTAAATATACATCCAGCTTCTTTGAGTTGTTTAACATATTTTCATTGGATTGTTTGTGATTTTAACATCAACAAACATAAAAGCTGGTAATGCTGCCAAAATTACATTTTTTCATTGCATACTACAGCTTAAAAAAAAAACTACCAAAAACTCCCACCAAATAAGAACTCCTTGCACTACATAGAGGTATTTAGAACAAAAGTATTTCTTGAAAAAGAATTCAATAAATTGGGTGAATGCATTTTAGTACTAGTATGCCTATAGGACAGCATTTACGTAAGTTGCCATGTGTTTGCCTTACTGATCATATTACTAGAAAACTTTGTTTTCTTTTGGAAAGAAAAAAGAAAAAAAAAACCAAAAAAAAGCAAATTAAAATGCTAATACCTCTATTATCTGATAGAGACCTTCCAAGTGATACAAATCTCATCTTTCCTGCTGTTTTGCTGTCTGCTTGTTCTAATGCTCTTTTTTGTCATTGAGAGGTTATGACAACATGAGCCATATTGTATTTATAAACATCACGTGTTTCCTTGATATGACTTGCAGTGTCTGCCAAACAGAACACATGGAAGAAACATTTCTCATTAGCTCAGCATTGGTTTTGGTTATACTGATTTCCGGGACAGGAAAAATGCCTGCCTTACTCAGATTTAACTTTCATACAGTAGAAAGCAAGCCTTGGAGTGTCCATGAAATCTCTTGAACAGAGACGCTGCAGCCCTTTTAGTCCACATACTTTGTCTGAGGAACAGAGAAAAAGCGCTTCATTTTAAAGAGCAGATGTAATGGCATCTATTGCTGAAACTAATTCTGAATTAAAATAACTGCCAAAGCCATCTAGAAACAGAACTCACCAAGAGATGTAAGGTAAGATGATTCTTATAAATAATGACGGATATTTAATTCCCTTTTTCTTTTCTTTTTTTTTCCAAAACGCAAGATATTTTGATATTATCTGGGAATTTAAATCAGAGCAATGGAAACTGTTTCTTCTTCCTTCAGCCATATGGGAAAATAAATGTTTAACTGCTTTTTAAATCACCAAACTCTGCTTTCAGATTTTATGTCTAGTTTCAAACTTACATATTGAACATGAGCAGTTATTTTCCAGCTTGTCATTACAGATCTTGCTGAGATTGGAACAAAATATATAAAAGAAGTCTCAGATGGTCTGGATTTTTTTTATTGATACGTATTTTCCTACTTTTGCTTTGAATTGGTTTTCAGTAGTTGCCAATTATTTATGCAACTACAGACCTGCAGACACTGAGAAGTACCTGCATCAAATAAAACTGTAAATGTACCTGTTCACTTTCATTCATATGTCCTTCAATATACGCTGCCTACTGCTGTATAAAGCCTAAGTTAGTGGGAAAGTGGATAGAATTATAAAGAAAAAAATTATCTTAGCTACATGCAAAATAATATTTTTATCTCAAATGTTTTTCAGCCAAACCCCAGTCTGTTTAAAGACACAGGTCGTGTGTTATGGTTGGATGGGTAGTGCACTGTGGCTTTTTTGATATGATGGCTAATTTCTTTGGTGTATTATATTTATTTCACAGACTTTGTGTGTAAGGAATATGTGTGTAGTTCCTATTACTATACCAACATTTTAAAAGATGCCTTTTTTTTTAATTTTCAAATAATGAGGATGGATTTTAAATGTATATCAAGTTGGCCGTTGAAAGAAAGTGTCATGTTCTTGATATTAAACTGTTGAAGGAACATGAGTTTGCCGCACCCAAGCAGTAATCTCCCAGTTAGTCTAAGAGGAGTGTCATATGGTAGATATCACAAAGCAGTTACCTGGAAACTCCCAGAGAGTGGAATTTTTAGGGTGAGAGTTCTTTATTTCCTGCTAACAGGCCTATATGCAAGCTGACCTGCCTTTCATGTTGAGGTTTTCTTAGAGCTTACCCTGGAGTCGTGAAGTTACTGACAGCATACTATCTGTCTTGGGTGAAGGTCTCTTCAGCCCCTCATTAAAACTAGAAATCTTATCTCTCACATGTCTGAGTTTCTCAGACATAGCTTTTGCTGCCTTCAGTGGGAGCTTGCCTTGAATAAAAACATAAGGATTGGATTTGAGTCTATTTTTTATTGTCTGCTTGTTTCTGGTTTTATTCTTACTCCACCTCTTTTTACATAATGTTTCCTGGTGCCAGTTCTTTAGAAGTTTTGCTCTTTGGTTTTTTTTCTCACTGCTCTTGCTTTTAGTAGAACAGTTTGCACTAATTCCTAAATAGCTGACAGTCAGATGTTGCTGGAGCTCCCTAAGAACACTGGAAAATTATAAAAATGCTCATAGTTGTGACCTCCCTTACAAGGAGAGGAGGTCCTCCTTTACCTCCTTTGTAAACCAGGTAGCTTATCTGAATTGCTACAGCCCCACAAGTCAAAGTCCAGTCAAGTTTTATGATTTCCTTGTAGCTTTCTAAATGAGTTGTTATGCAAACAGGGGTTAAAAATTGCTTTGTGAAGGTCGGCATTTTGATACTGGGATTCCTAGAACCAAGTAATTCTTCTTCAAACAAGCCATTCATTTGTCATTTGGGACTTCAGCTTCCCCAGTAAGTTTTTCACAAATCCAAAATGTGTTACTTCATGATCATGTCCCAGAGTCACCACTGTCTTCACTTCAGTATGTTATTAGTTACCTGCCTCTGGGTAAGACTTAGGAATACTAAGGAGTGGAGTTAACCAGTACCTGGTGCTTAAGAGAACACAGCTTTGTATCTGAGGATCTTGATTCTTCTCCATGTTGGATTGTACTTTTTTCTAATAAGGGCTCTGGAAAACTAATCAGACTTCTGAAAATATGAGCGGTAAAAATATTTTTTCTTGGATATATGTTGAGTTCTGGAGTTAAAAAAAGCCTCAGCTGGCAAAAGCAAGACGGTTGCAAATACCAGCACGCAACAAGACTCCATGAGAAATTATGTGATGCTGAAATTATTTTTTGTCTGAATATATGCCTTTCTTACATCATTGCAAGTTTGAACTCCCTGTGACTAAGTAAAAAAACTGAAAGGGTCTGTTGGGTAAAGGGCTAGTCCCTCAATTACTTAATGTTTACTATAGATAGCTTGATCTTATGGTAAACCAGGTTGTTTACTTCAGTCATGCTGACCAATTTGTATATTTTTTAGATAGAAGGAAGTAAAATAGAAAGAAAATGTAGGATTCAGACAGTATAGGGAGAAGTTTGTGATCTAATAGGACTCTTAGTTGAGGCACTGATAGCACTTCTACCATTGCAAAAGACATAAACTTACAACTGCAAATGCTGTTTGACCTTACAGCTGTGGGATGCAGTGTGGCTTGGACACTTGTATTGCAAAATCCAGTTGTGTGTAAGACTTCCATGATCGTATCTCCTGCCGACAGTGCTGACTCCAAAACTCAGCAGCTTATTTCTTCTACTTTGCTATGTCCTTATATTGGAAGAAACAAGTATAAACATGCTGCTTATGTCTTTTAATTATCAGCTCTGTTTATACTATTTTTATATTACATACATCCTAAGCTATTTCATACACCTCTAATAGAAATTGCCGTTTTACTCAGTTGTTTGATAATGTCAGATTAGACCAAGGGTTATGCTTTCCTTTATGTTCACTTAACTGTATCAGCATGTTCAGTTTTATTTGGCTTCAGTGCAGTGAGAGATACAAATATGGAACAAAAATAAGAGCTGAGTCGTTAGAACAGGGAATCAGAAAGCCATGCATTTATTTTGATTTATGAGTGCAGTTACTAGAGGTATTTCTTTTTTTTTTTTAAGAGCAGAAATCTGATATACAGCATATTTAAACCAAATAAAAATGCTGATCTGTACCAGAACTGTACATGTTTGAAACTATTCCTTTTTTGGGAAAAAAAAGATGACCCCATCAGTTCTGTGGTGCCCTGAGGAAGTGCTGAAATTGAGACTGGTCTGAAGGGTTTGGCTCCGTGCATTGGTGGTGGCTGTCTATGTTATGTACATGGTGTCCTTCGTTTCTTCAAAGAAAATGAGGAGGGCAGAGGAAATGCTTGCTGCATTTTCATGAATTACATGACTATGTTCCCAGAAAATTCTACCATAAAAAGTATCAGTGGAAAAGCAAAAGAGAAGAACGGTTGGTTTGAAAGCAAAAGCAACAGTTGGTTTGAGTGCAGCACTAGTTATGAGGATTGACATAATGTTAACTTTAAAAAATAGGTCAGTAACAGCTTTTATATGTTCAATCTAAACAGTGTAACAGCTTATGGATGGGTGGGCCGTGCTACACTGATGAGATAAATATGGATATTGGCAAATCAATGATGTAATTATGTAAATCCGACCTTTTTAGGATTGAAATGTGTTACATTTCAGTGTGTTTATATTTTTGTCATTCATGATAACACCCTGAAAAATGTTGGCTGAAATGCCAAGGTTTCTTCATGTACTCACCATGCTATTCTGTCTACATAGTACATTAAGGAAGTATAGGGAAAGCATGAGAAATGTATTAACTTCTCTCTGCCTAATTGGGTAATCTAAACTTTTTTTAACTCTCACATTTCATTTGTTCACAGGAAATTAAATACATAAATAGGCAGAAATGAGTGCCTGTTAACTGATCTGGATGTTTGTCTTGCTGATCAGGAGTAAAGTACTGCAGACTGGTAGCAGTGAGATAGCTCGAATGATGAAATGTTCCTGGGGAAATAAACCTCCACACAAAGGCACTGTGATTTCAGTCAGGCCAATGCAAAATGTGCTGCATCTCATCCATATTTTTGCTCAGTTTGCCTAAAGCATGGCTAGACTGGAAGCTCTCATGGGACGGCTCTGGGTCAGACTCCAAGTGGCCTTATGCTCCTTTCCCTTCCAAGCAGAGTTCAGCCAGTGTGTCACCAGAGATGTTTCATGGACAGCTAATCTGTAAGTGTCAACTGGGGAGTGTCAGCAGGTTCAGTGCAGGTATAACCAGGCTAGTCCAAATACAGGGAACTGCTCCTCCAGCTGGATTTAAGATGATGCGTGTTGTAAGCTCACGATTTTACAGGAAGAAGAGTGGTATTGTTTTCCTCTTACTTTTCTGTTTGCTTCTTGTTCTGCACCTGGAAAAAAGGTGGTCGTAGTCTATGAATGGGAAGGGCCATTAAACATTATGGTGGCCAAAGAACTCTTGATGTGCAGGTATGCTTGGGCTCATAAGTCTGTGTGGTCAGGGTATTTGATAATAATTGATAAGGGAAAAATGTTTCAGAGAAGTAAGGGCTGCATGCACATGTGCATGCACACACACATGACATGTCTCACCACATGTCAGAACTGGGTGATGGTTTCATCAAAACAGAGTTTCTGTTGCCCCCCACTAATGACATATGCAAAGGGCAACAGCTATTTCAGAGTTCTCTCAGCACTCAATCCCACCACACATCACATCTCGGAGATGTCTCGCTATGGTCTGACTTGTAGGGAGCTGTTACTTCCTGCAGTGTCTGAGGGAGATGAAGCTGTTTTGAACCTTAACTACACCTTCAGTGGTAAGGGCTGCATGAAGTGCCAGATTTCAAAATCCATTTGTAGCCTTTAGAGTGCATCTCAAATATCTTTGTTTCGGATATGAGAGTGGATGGCAAAGACAAGTGATGGTCTTAGCTTCTTTACCCATGTCCTCAAGCATTTGTGGGTCACTTCAGCTAGCATTTTCCTAAAGTGTTCTGCTCACTTCTTTCCTAAAAACCACCCTCATGTTCTGAGCACACTTGTGAAAAAAACCTACAAACCCTCAGAATATTAAACCAAACTGAAGAAGTTTATATTGGATGTTCTCCTCTCTTGTCCCTCTTCTCCTTCCTTTCTTGCTGTCTCCCTCTCCATCCATGCTTCCTATGCTAGGCTACAGCATTGTAATAACAAGAACTAATGCAAAATCTTCTAGCCTTGAAGAAAATTTGCATTAGTTAATGTTTTTCAACTTCATTCTGGGGTTTATTTAATTCAGGTTTTTTTGTCAATTTTCCCTTTACATGTTACAATCTCTCTCACTCCTCTTTTTCTCATCAGTTCCTCACATCCCAGCTTAAATGAGTCTCCTATATTTGTTTCTTTGTTATTTAATATCCATTTCTTTTTTCATTATAAATTTCTCAGCACTTCATTGGCAATATTACTCTCTTTCATCTTTGGCCTCTTTCACAAACTTCTATTACTATCCTTCACCCTATTTCATCCCCTTTTTGTTGTAGCTTTTTTCCTCTTTCTTTTGTAGTTTTACTCTGAGAATTCCCTATTACCTTTACACATAATTGTTTATCTCGTCTCTCTCTACCCAGTTTCATGGAATCACAGAGTCTCATTTAGGTTGGAAGGGACCTTTAGGATCACCAGTCCAAATATTGAGTTATGTGTTAGCTTAATATCTGCAGCATATGACTTGCTACTTTTTATTAATTATTTATTTCATGCCACAAACTCAGTCCTCTGCATTTAAAAAGTTGAAAAGTTTGGGCATAAATAAATGTGCTAATGGTAGGACAGAAGAAGAGGAGAATGAAAAGTACACGTGCTTCTATATTAATCTGTTGATAAATAAATAATGTTTACTAGCAGCTTTAGGAGGGAGACCTTTAATTCTTAGTTCAATCAAAGAGGAACCACAGGCCAGTGGATCACAGCAATGTTCATTACATAGATGATCAAGCAGCAGCTGGAATGAAGCTGCCATTGTCCTTTCTAGTTAGAGGATCTCAGCTTGACTTATAAAGGAAAAAAAAAGGAAAAAAGTAGGATGAGAAACGTAGCAGAGTGGGCTGAATGAAAAGACATATGGGCAGGGTCATTATAAAGAATTAGGGAAAAAATCTAATCCTTATAAGCTTAGTGTAGAAATTGCCGCCCACTGCAGTCAGTGGCGAGAGGTTGGGAGTGCCAAAGGACAGCCTGTCCCACCCAGCTCTAAGGGCACGAGCTGACTCAGAAGGGTGCCTGGCTGACTTTCTTTTAATGCAACAGGAGATATGACAAATCCTCAATACAGAGCAACTAATACTGCCTCAACTTTTTAAGAAGTGCTTAATGCATATATGTCTGTGATACATGCTGTGCTACTTTCCTATAGCTAGGAAAATGTACTTGTTTAAATCAGTACAGAAAAGAGAAGGAAGCATGAGGTTTAAATTACAGGGTAGAAAGACAGACTACAGACCTGACGTAATAGTTCAGTTTTGCAGAACCTTCTCCATGCAAGTCCAGTGAGAATTGGCTATATTTGCTCTAGTAAACTAAAAAAAATTAAAAATTGAGAGGCTTACAGTTTCCTACTTTTCACTTGCTTGCCTTCAATTTTTTAAATACCTAAAAATCAAAAATCTCTGATTATACTGATCTGCCATCACCAAAGGATAGGCCAAAAATATACTGCTGGTATGCAAAACATGTATGTATGTATGTATGTATGTGTATGTAATGTTAGTGCACAGGTTACAACAAAACACTGTTCTCTTTGGAGCTCAGGTGCTCACCTCTGGACTGGTTCAAAGGCTTCGTACACAGGTTGCTCCACACTGCAGGCTCCAGATGTTCTAGGGAATGTGCTGCTTTGCCAGCTGTGGAGCTGCCTGTCCCCTTTATAGTGGTTCATTCTAGCTAGTAATAATGTGCTCTGTGCTCTGAGAGGACTTTTTGTTTATTTGTTTGCATTTCTTTTTTAAGAACTAGGGAGTCTGGAGTAAATATCAGAGAACTTTATGGTATTTGTGTTTACCCCAAGGCATATTTGTTTCACTGCTTGCCTTTGGAATCAGTAAATAGCGAGAAGAATGAGCAATATGTATGTTTAGGAGAAGATAGTGTGGTCTGTACCTAATCTCAGACCAGTATGTGTTAGGCAGCCAGAACTGCTCTGTTGTCTCTCTTGTTTAGCCTGGCCTCTCAAATTCAAAGAGCTTCTGTAGGATTCTCAGTTTTCAAGGGAACACCACACACATCCCTGAAGTATAGGTATGGGCAGTGGGCTGGAGAGCTGATATGAGAAACTCAAGGCCAGTTTGAAAGAGTTTGTCAGGGTCATGGAGAGCAGTGTGGAGAGCAGAGTGGCGCCAGTGCAGCCTGGCTGGGTTCTGGGGTCTGTGTCACCTCGGTGCCTTTGTGGAAGATCAAGCTTGGGGGACTGTGTTCTGCTCCCTCATTTTTGCCATGGGGAAGCACCTGAGACTGAGATCAGGATGGGATAGGAACACTTTTTTTGTTTCTCTGCTGAATGTTTGAAGGCAAAACTAAGGGTGGATCACTCTTACTGAGGAAAGTGCCACCCTAATCAGAGAGGAGCAAGATGCTGATCATGGTTCTCCAGCTGCCTTCATCAGTCTTGTGTATCAGAGGCAGCAAATTTAAGAGATTCTGCAGACAGCTCCAGAGATTGGTCTTTGTCATCCCAAACTATTGGTTTCTTGGATCAGAATGAGAAGCTGGGTAGGCTGTAGGAGTCGTGAGGTGTCATGAGACCTTCCTTGGCAAAAAGAAAAAAAATCTGATAACCAAACCCACACCCAAAACTCTAAGCCCAAACCTTCTAAACACAGGAGAAAACAATTCTTCATTTCTAATACAGCTGTAAAAGCTGTCATCATCAAACTGTCTTTCCATTTGGATTCTGTTGGACTGAACTGACTTGTTGAACTTAAGCAAAGCCCCATTGACTCCATCAAAAACTTTGTTCCAGAGTGCTGAGAACAAAACCAAATCCTGAGTTAGTGACCAGCAGTCATTATAAATGCTTCCCTGTTTTCTATCAAGGAAATAGTTGTTTACAGCAGTACAAGGCTTTAACAACCTAATTATTTCCATCCATGAAAGTATTATTAAGGAAAAATGAACAAAAAGAGCTGTTATCAGAAACAGAAAAAACTCTGATCAGGAGTCAAGCAATAAGTTATGTCTATGCCACATGTGTATACCTCACAATAGACTTCAAAATATTCTCTGGCTTTATAATTGTGTGTTTTGTTGATGTTTGGTCTCTGACATTTTTTTCTGCTTCAAAATGAGGGAAACAGGCATCAGATAAATGAATGTGATGAGCAAGTTGTTGGAAAGGTCCAACGTACCAATGTTGTTAATAACGTGGAAGAAAGGAGGGTGACTGGTGTTACAGGTCTACAGTAATTTGAGCCTATCATTAATATAGATATTAACATTGGTTTTAAAGTCCCAAATTAACCTAAACTTCCCAGGCTTGGTCTCGATGAAGCACACAGTGTTGTGCCTCTTAGGGCATGCCCTTTCTGTATAAAGGGGGTTAAACTGAAAAGGAGCCCTTGTTCTGTACAGTACTTTATAAACAAATATATGGCAAGTAATTATATATAGGATAATACATGGAAAGTTAGACAATGCTTGAGGGCTCCAATAAAGTAATTGAAATGGAAAGTGATGCTTGAATTGTTTGTATGCGTTGTTACAACCTACAGATTAAATTGCAGCCTTAGTAATGATGTAACTGCAATATTTATGATGTTGTGCCTGATACATTTTAAAATTAAAAAAGATTAATTCATCTCATAAAAAACCTTTTGTATGCATCAGCCATACTTGAAGATTCTTGCATATAGTGTCATACGTAGTATATTTGATGCTCTGGGATATACTTCATTATGCTAGAGTGCAATTACTGCAAATGTGCAGCCTATCAGTGTGCAATTCATTGCAGGGAAACTGCAGTAAAATATGGTCATATTTTTTATCCTGCATATTAGCATAATAATGTTATTTGTCACTGCAGGTTTGTTAGCCTGTAAGGGGCATCATGGATGGAAGAATATACTCTGCAACTGTTGGAAAGCATGTGTGGCATTAAGGTGTGCTAGGATAACTTGCTTGTATTTTTTATTCTTGATGTTTTTGAGTCTGGTTGGTCCACCAAACTAAGCAGCTTTTTAACTAGGTCAGATATATACATCCATTCATTAAAAAGGGATGCTTGACTTGTTAGTTAAACCTGCCAAATACAAACCAGATGCTTCAATGGTAAATACTGCTTTACTCCTATACTGCAAGAAACCAGCCTTGACTGATTAAATTTGAAATAAAAATAAATAGGTTTAACATTGTCTCTGTGCCATAATAATAGTTTATTATAGTGCTAGTGCAAACATTTAGTAAAAATGATATTTTAAAATATTTTACTGTGACACTGAAAAGTAAACATTTAGGACAAAAATGAATTTTTTTTACATCATTTCTGAAAAAACTTTATATCAGACTACATATAAATTTTATGTAGTTCTGGCCAAGATCAATAATGGCATATAAATTTACAGTGCACATTACAAATCAGAATACACAGCAGCTGTCTACAAAGCTGGGGGAATTCTCTGCTGTTGGGCTGGGTGTCATAAGGGGTGAAACACCTGGATTTTTAGTTTTGGCTGCTAGATCTGCTATGATCTTTGTCCTGTTACTTAAATACTTTGTGTCAAGTTGCCCTTTTATAGCAGAAATGAATGATGCCTCCTTCTCTAATGGCTGAGGCACTGTGAGTAGTACTGTGGAACAGACATGCTACTCCAGTAAGGTCCCAATATAACTGATTCTGTATAGCAATATTAGATAATGGTCATGTGCTTAAATTGTATTTTGATTCCTTTCAGTGGCGCTCATGATGGTAGAGGCAATTTTTTTGTTGCATAAAAACAAAATCAAGACAAGAACAAACCAACCCTCACAAAGCAGAAGATACCTGCAGGACTGGGAAGGGCTCATGTAATGAGATTTCCCCCTATGATATATAAATGCCATCTCTTTTAGGCTGTAACTACTGTATTTTTAAGGAGACAGTTTCCATATTTTATGGTCTTTTGTGATGAGGGGATGGAAGGGAGGGAAGCTTCCTTTTTGTTCTAATTTTTGAAAATATATTTGCCTTCTCTATTTTACCCTCTTTAAAAAAAGCAAACCAACAAACAAAAAAGCCAAACAACAACTAATCATAATGGCCAGTGTGGTGTGCTGCAGAGATAACAAGGAGATTGATATAGTGGGACTCCAAAGTTCAGGTTAGCCAAGCAGCTCAGGTGCCCGGTTAATGAGTAGACAGAGCCTCCTCCGCAGGAGGATCTTGTGCTTCCTTCTGCAGTGTCACTACCAATATGAGTAGGTGAAAAGCTTCTAAGGTTTAAACTGCTGGATTTGTTTTTCTAGAATTCTGGGTTTGCTAAATAGTTGGAGGTCTTTACCTGTTGGGCAATTAATATTTACATGTCTCCTAGTGTTGCCTTTGAAGTGCACTCCTACTGAAACGGAGGTTACTCACCATTTCATTTATGGCTTTCCCCTTTGTGTGTCTCTTTTGTGGTTCACTCCATAATGTTAGTTTCTTTCTATGCATCTTATAGGCACACATTAAAAAATGATTGAGTGATTGAATCACATAGTGTTGCAGTTTGTGACTGGGTGACATGCCAAGGAGGTTATTTAGTGACTAATTTCGAAGGGGAGGAGAAATTGCAGGCTTGTCATGTGGAAAAGTACTTCAGTCTATTGAAGCGGCATTACTTAGATGACCGGATAAAGCAACATGGCCTGTCCCTGTTCTGAGCAGAGGGAACAAGGAACATTTTTACTGTTTCAAAACCTTTTCCCAGAAGATATGGATATACAAAATATTATACCACAGACCAAGGATTGAGATTCAAGACTGACAACAAAAAGTGCATTATTAGAAGAACTGGAACCAAATGTTCATCTCATTGCTGTAACCATACAAGTTATTTCATTAAGTAACAGTAAGTGGCTTTAATTATTTCAGAGCAAAAATATTAGAAAAAATATTTTTATTTGTCCATAGGTAACAATGTTGTCTAAGTCTAATAAAAATGCTAGTGTTTTAAATTGTGGAAACAAATACTCAGAGTAGCATCAAGATAGCTGAAGAAATTTTTGAAAGAGCAAACTGTGTAGAATTTGGTCTGAAAACTCTCCTTTCTGCTTGTTTGCATGATCCGTCTTCAGCATGCACACAGACTTACAGTCAAGGTGAAGCAATCAAACGTTTCTGATATTACCATTGCATTTGTTTTGTGGTTAGCTTAGAATTTTATGGATCTGTTTTACATTCAGTAAAAAGTGAACAAGGTATTCTTTGTTTTCCCCATGGGAGCTTTAGAATATGGTATGAATTAAGTTTATATGTAGTCAAGGATATAAAAGGACATACTGAGACATGTAAAATACCTTGAGGTAAAACATTTGGATCACTGAAGGGGCTGTATTCATGCACAACTGTGCATTAAATATATAGGTATAAAATAAGGGACAATAATCCTAAGAATGTGTTTGATGGTCTGTAGCATGGCAAGGGAAGTGATGCTGTGTCTGAGCTTCAAGTCAATGTATGGGTAATTACACCATGGTACCCTAAAAATTCTGCTTTGGAGGATCAAATTCTGCTTTTGCCATAACCTTTGTGTACACCTGCACAACTGGGAGAAAGGTATGGGGACTGGATGTCACTGTGATATTGAGTAGTATGTTGTTGACACCTGATTATGGTTCACTCAGGATGCCTCCTTTCTGGAGAGTCATATTATGTCCTCTGAATTCCAGCTCCTAGAATAGCAAGCATCATCTTCTCGTTCTCCTGTTTGGTTCATGCCAACTTGTAGCTAGCTGAGCCTGGCCAAAAAACCAGTAATCTATGAACACAGAAACTTGAGGATTGGGTGTATTCACCAATGCTATCCATCACAGGCTCATCATGAGAAACATCTTGTATTGGCTGATTGCAGCATTTTTGATCAAGGGAAAAAACCCCACAGAATTAAGAGCCTAAATGGAAGAAGAAAAACCCAATTACTCTGTTGAGATATCCACCACAAAGTGCCGGGTCCCGCGCTTTGGCCACAACAACCCCATGCAGTGCTACAGGCTGGGCACAGAGTGGCTGGAGAGCAGCCAGGCAGAAAGGGACCTGGGGGTACTAATTGACAGGAAGCTCAACATGAGCCAACAGTGTGCCCAGGTGGCCAAGAAGGCCAGTGGGATCCTGGCCTGTATCAAAAATAGCGTGGACAGCAGGACCAGGGAAGTGATCCTTCCCCTGTACTCTGCATTGGTGAGGCCACACCTTGAGTGTTGTGTTCAGTTCTGGGCCCCTCCGTTCAGGAAAGATATTGAGGTGCTGGAGCGGGTCCAGAGAAGAGCAACAAGGCTGGTGAAGGGACTGGAGCACAAGTCCTATGGGGAGAGGCTGAGGAAGCTGGGGTTGTTTAGCCTGGAGAAGAGGAGGCTGAGAGGTGACCTCATCATTGTCTATAACTACCTGAAGGGAAGCTCTAGCCAGATGGGGGTTGGTCTCTTCTCCCAGGTACTCAGCAATAGGACAAGGGGGCACCAGCTCAAGCTCTGCCAGGGGAAATTTAAGTTGGAGATCAGAAAAAAATTCTTCATAGAGAGAGTAATCAGGCATTGGAATGGGCTGCCCAGAGAGGTGGTGGATTCACCATCCCTGGAGGTTTTTAAACACAGATTGGATGTGGCACTGGGTGCCATGGTCTAGTTAATGGACTGGAGTTGGCCCAAGGGTTGGACTTGATGATCTCGGAGGTCTTTTCCAACCCGATCGATTCTATGATTCTATGATATGTAATCAGTCCCTGCAATCAGAAAACTACTCGTTCTTAGATGTTCTGAGTTTTTATCTGAACTCTCCTTTTGCTGTAATACAGAGATTTTACAGCCAGGCATATACCAAAACTATGCAAAAGGACCTAAAGAACGGAAACATAGACGCGTACTAATACTGGGAAGTTAATTATAATACATGCTGAGATTTCTCAGGTTGTTCTGCAACTCCTTGTCTGGAAAAACATCCAAGAAAAAACAATGGAAATATGTGGGACATGTTAAGAACAGCTAGCTGGGTCATGGAGTTCCCCATTCATTGGAAGTTTGAACACTTGAAATCAGCTTTATTTTACCAGCATGTGGTTCCCATAGTGAAAACCAATTGTGAACCCTGGCAGCTCCTGGAACCGTGTACTGTGGGGCCAGTTTCAACTGAGGCCAGGTCTTCAACTTAGGCGAGGTCAGCTGTTTCATGGTCTGAAGTCTCTCTTTAGGGCTTCAGGGGTCCCATCCCATTCTTGGCCAAAATTGCTATTTATACTTACATTCTGGCAACATTGCTGAGCAGTGGTGGACATTGAAACCCCTGGCACGTCTTACTAATTGGCAGCCCTAAACTACCAAGCACTCACTTTGTTAAGGAGATCATGGGAGAGCTAGAATCCCTACCCCAGATCAGACTCTGACCAAGTTGCCCCAGGGAAGCCTGGAGAGCCAAAGCTCTAGAACACTCTAGGGATGTCTGATAAGAAATAAGGTCACTGTTGCACTAAATCTGCAGGGTGTTTTTTTCCACCTTTTGTCTTTACTGATGCTTTTACCAAATATTTCAGCTCTTTTGGATTAGTGTTGTCTGCTGAGAGTACATTCCATTGGAAAGTTTCTGACCAGAAAAAGCTAAAAATTATGCTAATGTGTTTGCAGTTTTTAAGTATGACACTGGGGAAATGGAGGAAACCACAACTCCAGCCAGTGTGGTTTTTTTCCGTAATGACCCAATAGAATGGGAAAAATTACAGGAATTAGAAAATATTCTATGAGAATGCAAGAACAGACAAGTTGGCAACCTCTTAGTTGTGTCTGATAGCAAAAGGAGTTGGCTTCAGACAGATAGTTGTGTTATAGATACTTAAAATTTTCATTTGAACTGTTTACTCAGTTTTGTAATTTTCAAGTGCATTATTTCATATAGTAAATTATTTTAGAATATTAGAACTATATAAACCTGGGGTTTATTCAAAAGTAGATTTGTGCTTTCAGTTGTCCAAATCCAACCTGACTGAAAGATCAGTCATGACAGAAGTGCAACTAATGGTTAAGCTGAGGGTTTTGAACAACTAGTACAGTAAAGCTGTCAGTTTATTTTTATGAAGAAAGAACAAACTAATGGGTTATATTTTTGTTGGATTGGGGGTTCTTTAATTAAGTCTTTTCTCATTAGAAAAGTGAAGAATTGCCTCACTTTTCAGAGGATTTTCTTCTGTTGAGCAATTTCCATAAAAGGTCTCTTTACAAACAGATTAATTTATCAGCATTGTATTGGTACTTAGTGTTTTTGTGCCTTTTTCATCAAAGACTCTCTGAGGGCTCAGTAAAATTCTTTCCAGGTGTCCTCTGTTTATGTTGGGTGAGCCAGCTTGAGAAGCATAGGTGCAGTTCCTCAGGGAAATGCAGCGTGTTAGAGGGAGTAAGAAAAGTAATAGCTTCACATGCCTGAGAGGTGATTAATGGAGTCTGTTGGGAACTCCCGAGTGTCTCCAAGAGGGTGCATGGATAAGCTCCATCTAGGGAACATGCTCCATGTAGGTATTTTGGCAGCCTGCAATCCTTGGGGCAAAGCCAGTTGCTGTTTTCTCTACTGATGTAGAGCAGGCCTGGGAGAGCAATGGGAAGGGCTGCCAGGTCAGAAACCCTGGCCTGCTTTTCCCTTTGCCCGTGTTTCGCTGTGTGATGTTAGCAGATAGTGGCATGAGTCAGGATGTACCTGTGGTATCCAGCTGCATGGCGAGATGCAGGGTTGGTGTGGTGCCAGTGAATCAGTGGTAGGCTTGGTGCCTGGTGCTGGCTGGCATTGCCCTGGTGTGTGTGCAGGCACAGCGCCGTGTGCCCTGACTGCTGTATGCGGAGGGACTGGCTCTCCTTGCCCTTTATGTGAGATACCAGGAGCAAGACTTTGTATCCATTTGGGTGGATGGTAACAGGTTTGTTGTCTTTGTGCATATAGACATTTTGAAAATATAGCAAGTTACTGAGTGTGCCAACAAGCTTTGAAATAACGAACACAAATGTTTTTATGTAATGTTGACTCTTTAGTATCTAATCTGTTTTAAAAAAAATTAAATCTGTATCTTACAGGCTTAAGTCTTGTTAGACTGACCAAAAACCTTCACAGGAGATGTTTAAACATGGTGTGATCTTTTTTCCTACAGAAAGTGAAAGGTTCTCAGTGATGTATTTTCCCCTCAAATGTTTTATACAGAAACTGTTGCTAGCTGTTTGCCATATTTTAACTTAAGGATTGACAATTTTCCATTTCAAAGATGTAAGGTCCACAGTCAATAAGAACAAGGAAGAGCTATGTTCTAAACAAAACCACACCCTCAGGCAAACATATTACATGCCTGCAGTCAAAAAGCACATGATCCTGTGTGTGCACTAAAAAAAAAAATCTTCTTCCTTTTGCCCTCAAAGCAATTGGCTGTGATAGCACCTTGTATTTAGAGACTCAGATGACCCCAGTATCCTCTTTCTCTGTCCGAGTCATGCAAAGTCCACGAACATGTGGCTCAAGACAGCCTGTATATTAGGGTATGGGGTTTTATTGAGCAACATGGGGCTTTTGTGGTGGAGGACAGAAGAAAAGCAGCACAGAAAGACAGATACTGGAGAGAGTAGTGTGCATAGACTATCACAGAAAAGATGTATAAATGAGAAGCAGGAAGAGACCATCATTTGCATTTTTGAACTTTCCCTAAGCAAATAATCTGGAGAGTTTGGAGAAGAGAGAAAAGTGAAAAGAGAGGAAATACCAACCAGGTGGCAGAGGACACTGTAATCCATCCAGTACAGCTGCCTGGCTCCCAGTGACTGGCTCAGGTCCCTGCCCAGCCCACATGCGCCAGTGCACCAGCCCTGGCCACCCTGGACTCTGTGGCTCCAATAGCTCTCTCCTTCATCACACTCTACTCCGAGCCTGAGTCCTGGCTTAAAATAGAAAGTGAACTTTTCAGAAAGGGTTTGTCTGCCCAGGCATTTGTGCACTGCCCAGCCCAAGGGGTCTTGATTGAGGCTGTGTACTCCAAGTGCTATTTTAAAACGAAAGTAAATAGTGTTAAATACATCAGTACTCAAGCACAGGATTTTGAGCTATATCTCAGCCCCATATTTGAATTTATTTCCATCTTAAAGTATTCCATCTTAAATATCTTTAGGTGAAAAACAGGAACTTTTCTTTGAAAGATTACTTTAACTTGGGAGAAATGAGTGAGCATATGCAGGATTATGAAGTCCAGAAGTTAGGGAAAATTAAACCTGTTGCTTTCAAGTGTTCCCATGGAAATTTTCTGCCCTCTACAAGGCAATGTAGGAATTTTCCTCTCACTGTAGCCTGGCATATCCTAGTGTCTGTGGTTTCTGTGCCGCATACTATTCCATCTGTTGTAGCTTTATCTGAAGCAACTAAACAGGGCATGCTGTAGGTTATACAGTAGAAATCAAGGAGAATTTTCTTCCTCTAGATTCTTCCCTCAGTGTGAAACATCTGCGGCTGCCTGTCCCTGAAGGCATGATCCCAAAGCTGCTCAAGTCAGTAGGAGTCTTTTTGTTCTGCTGGCCCAGGTCCAAAGTCTGAACACACTATAAAGCTCAAGACATTGCAGTGTTACTTCAAGCCAATAGAAAATTATGTTGAATGGCCACTTACAATGTGATTAATGCCGTTTATTTATATTTTAATTATATTTTATTTCAAATTCCAGACTAGAATAATTCTCTGTGCAAATGAAAAAATGATCCCATGTGCCTGTTTGACTTCATAATTTTTGTCGGGCTCACTTATGACCCATCCCAGTGCAATCTTTTGTTCTGTTACAACAATTTATTATTGCTGCTGCCACAGTCAGGTTATCTGCTTTCTTCTTTCTGATACCTGATACTCCAGACTGTTGATCTCTGGCCCCAGGGAACGTCATTTGTAATTCCCAAGTGCAGAACTTGCTGTGATAAGAACAGCTATTGCTTCTATACCAACACTGCAATTCCCTTACCATTGGAAAAACATGTGGTGGGGCAGGAATAATTTCTTGCTTTATCTGCCATGGATCACTGTAACTGCAGTGAATCCAATCACAGTATCAAAGCAAGGAGTGAGAGGGGAGAAAAACTGTAGATTTCTGATCACAGCAACATGCACTGTACATTAGTGTGTGCTCTGTAACTTTAGGAATGTGGAGTAGGGCTTGGTGATGCAGATTTTTCTACAATCCCTTGGAAGTGATGAAGAGAGAACCTGCAATTGTCAACACAAATTTTAGAAACAGTAATTTTTTTTCATACATAGTGGATGACCTAGCTGACTTTTTCATCTCAGTTTGTCCACCTTATCCTAATGGCACCAGAGCAGGCACGTAGTGCTTGCTAGAGGGAGAATTTCTGCTGTGTCTGTCATTGACAGTGTTCAGCCATCTAGAGATATCATTGCTGAGCAGAGTGAGATTCTAAATCTCAAAATCACACAAACCCATTGCAGATTTGTGCCAAGGACTCTCTTAACAAAGCACTAATACATTGGTGTGGACATTTTCCCTTTTTTTTCCTGCTTGCTCATTCCTTAGAGCTGCTGCTTACCAAACTGTGATAAAACATTTGGTTACTTTCTGAGTCAGTGCTCCACAAACTGTCTGAAGCCCTGTTATCTTTTCAGTGGCACATGTTTTGTTCTGTAGGGTCAAACTGTCTTCATGCAACTTCACTCTGTTACAGTCAATAAATGTGTATGTTGTTCTTCTGTACTTTGTGTATCCTTTGTTTAATAAAGACTACTTCAAGTTATTAGCAAAAGGCTAAATCCTACACTGAAAATATGCCAATATTTATTTTTCTTGTCTAAGGACTTCTGGTGTGTTTGTGATGCTAGAGCATCAGCATTTTTATCCTGCTTTGGAATCAGTGAACTCTTGTCTGTATGTCTAATCAATAAACTGTGTAAGTCTTCACTGGCTACACATACACTTGGAACACCTGGTACTGAAACCCCTGATTTCAACTTCATTAGCTGTGAATATCAGATGAGGGTAAGATGGTGTTTGCGTAGGTAAAAGCATTTTTAAAGTGCTCATATTCCTTTAACATACAGCCTATTTTATTACTGTTTATAGTATGCTGTAATTTTCTTTAGGCACTGAGGTCCCAAAGTGTTTTATTTATGCAGATATCAGATTATTTTGTCTTGAGGGCTTGGTTTTATTTCCTTATTTTCTGTAGACAACCCACATCGTGTTTTGCTCATTCAGTAATTTTATATCTTATATGTTTTTCCTTTTCTTTCCAGATGCAGAGGGAAATTGCTTATACGGGACGAGATGGCCCAAGTGGTTCCCGCCCTGGATCTGCCACGCACCCTCTGCATGCGATGCCCAGCTCTCCACCCTCCACCCCGGTGCCCCACTCCATGCCTCCTTCTCCGTCCAGAATTCCCTATGGTGGGGGCCGGCCCATGGGTGTGCCAGGCAATGCCACCATCCCCAGGGACCGTCTCTCCAGCATGCCAACCTCGCGCTCGATATCGCCCAGCCCAAGCGCCATTTTGGAGAGACGGGACGTGAAGCCAGATGAGGACATGAGTAACAAAAACCTTACCTTGATTCGAAATGAAGGTCTGTACGGTGACCCCTACTTGTTTCATGAGGGGAGGATGAGCGTGGCTGCACCCCACTCTGGACACCCCCTCGATGTTCCCGATCACATTGTAGCCTACCATCGCAGTGCCATGAGGTCATCAAGCACTTACTGCAACCCCTCTATGCAGCCAGAAATGCTGGAGCAGTCCTTGTACAGACAAAAGTCACGGAAGTACACGGAGAGCCATTTGCCCACTCTCGGCTCTAAAACACCTCCTGCCTCACCCCACAGGGTGGCTGACATGAGAATGGTTGATATTCATCCTCACCATGGCACTCACATTCCCCACCACACCATCCAGCCTGACAGGTCTTCTCCCAGCCGGCAGTCCTTCAAAAAGGATCCAGGACCTCCTGTGTTTGTGGATGCAAAAGCACGGAGTGCCATTGGCCTCCCAGGCATGGCTGAGGCAATGCCCTCTCCAGCTGACAAGCAGGCTTTTGGCTATGGGTCACCTGCGATGCCCAAGGACAAGGAGACAAGGTAAGGCAGAGCTGGGGCTTAATTTATGCAAATGAGAAACGTTCCTATTCTGCATATCCTTTATCGTTTAACACCCAGGGGACAACAGTGTAATGTGTAGGAGGCTGCTGTACCCATCTGCAGTGTTTATTAGCTATCTGTTAAGGTAGTTAGTAATTTAGAGGAGATGCGACACCACCCATTATTAATTTGAAAGTATTGTCAACGCATGATGAATCCCTAGTTATTTTCATTTGTGTAAATTTCAGTCATTGGAAAAAATATAATAAAATAAAATGATTAACTAGGATTTTTCTTTCCAGACAACCAGATCATGTTACAAGAACAAATGATGTTCTGTTCCTGTTAATAAGGGAATATATTTCACCCCTGTTAAGAATGACACTCTGATATTACAATTTTGGTTCTTTATGGAGTGAAGTTTTTCTCATCTAGCGTTAGGAAATGGGAAGTATTTATCATTACTGTCTTATCTCCTGTAAAACATGAATTTGCATAAAAATAGGAGAGTTGTTTACAATAATGTTCCTTGAGGAGAAACTGCTGAGAAGAGCTAGTTTATCCCAGGGAAGAAATTGAACCACGAATGCTGTTCCCAGTAATTTTTCCAGCATCACAAGTAGTTGGTGATGTGACTGTTTCTAACTTTTGTGTGCTGACAATGATGACAATGATGACTCCTGTCTTTTTAAGGATCAGTTTTTATGCAAAGGTCTGTGAAGGCTTCTCCTGCCATAGACCCTGCCCTAGGAGAGAAAAATCGCTGCCAGGCGGTTGCTGTGTATTTATATAAGATGTGTTAATCTCTAGTGTATTGTTTGTGCTGTTAACTTTTATAGAGCTCTTTAGGGAAGTGAAGATGAATTGCTGGAAAATGCTGAGCTCACAGAGGCCAAAGGTAACTGCTGACTGCCTTAACCACTGGGAAAATATAGAGCTCCATATAGCCCCCAGACATGCCCTCCGTCTCAGCAACTTGCTTAACAATTAGTTACCTCTTATGAGGCTTTGCCAGAAAATGAAGAAAATGAAGAAAATCAGCCATCGAAAAAAATTACAGGCTTTTAGCCTGGTAGTTATGTTGACATATGAGTGTGAGTTAGGGCATATTACAATCTAGGGTCAGTGAAATCTGATTTTTATCTATCTGTTTCCAAGAGAAAGTTGATGGTACCTGAAAATTCATTTTAAACTTCCATTATTACAACTAGGAAATAATTTGAAGGAAATTTGCCAGTTTCAACCCATTTTCAGATTGAAAGTTTTACAAGGTTCATGATAGGGAGTTGAAAATAAGAAAGGACACCAACAACTTTTCGGATTGTGGAACTTTCTGTCTTCCATTTGGGCATCTCAACTGTTCTCTCAGCTACACAGAAATGCACAAGGCTGTATATTTGTGAATGGATAAAGAGCAACTATACAGATAGTTCCACAGCTCCTTAAAAGGGAGTTTTGCTCCAGCAGTTTTAGTCCTGGTCACAGCATATATTAACAGTGAAGAAAACAGCATTTGCATAATTGCACTTCCAAATAAATACATGACCTTAAAATTCAGAATGATGTGTATTAGTCACACGGGACTGAAAGAATAATTCTGTAAGCTGTTCTTATGGGTTGTGGTTGTTTTCAACCTTGAGGAAGTGCAACTTTCTAAAAAATAATTGTAAATTCCAAAAGCAATTAATGCAAATTGGTGTGTTTTCTAACCACTGCAATATTAAGAATTGAGTTTGAATTCTGCAGACACAAAATGCTATAAGCCTTAATTTAACTTTGTAATAATTTCATAAACTTTGAAAGTAAACACTGTTGAAATTGTACTAAACTAAACAAAGGGTTATCACGTTGAGGTGGTCTTTTCCTGATCCCGCAGGTGCCAAATTGTTACAAGGTTGTCATGAACACCTGATGAAAGGTGATATATATATATATATATATAATGACAGGACACCTTGTTGTGTCGTACTTAGAGTTTACACCCATAAGCAATACAGCTGGGCTTGCTTCTGTGAGTAAGAATATTTTGGGGATTGGAGACACAGGGCTGAATTCATTGTCTTCCTGTTGTAGTAAAATGTGGTGTATGCTGCTCTGCTGTGCACGTTATCTACTTGCTGATGACAAGAACCTAAAAGCCAGGCCACAGAAAGCACATGGCAGTGTATTCATTCAGCCTGCATGCAAAAGGTGTGGGCAGACCGAGGATCTCTCAGCCTTGAGGGTAGTGAGGAGAGAGGTCTTGTGCATTTGTGCACTGTGACAAGACAGGAGTGGGTTGAGGACCCTGCAGGCATCAAATCCACAAGCTCAACACTGTTGTTCCTTTAATGTCTCACAGAGTGTGCAGTGAGCAAAGAAAACATCTTTTGTTCCATGTCTTTGTGGAAATGACCTTGAAGTAGCACTGTCACAACCACAGGACAGTGCAAATTTGAGTCATAGAAAATATTGAAATGGATAGTGACAATGTCAGAAGTAAAACAGAATCTCTCTTCCCTGTTAATTCTCCTTCAATTTTTCCAGGGCAGGGCTGAACTGGGATATCTGTGTTGGGTACTTACTGCAGATAAGGCCTCTCCTCAACTGTATCCTGGTTTTGTTGAAGAAAAGGGTTCACTACCTTTGGAAGTTACTATAGGCAAAACAGATGTTTAAATGTTGATAGATTACAAGAAGCTGTTGATCCAGAAGTTCCTTCAATGAAATGCTGTTTAACTTGTAATCTTTGCATTTATAACATGTGTTGCAAAATTTTAGGTTATGTGATAGTGCTGAGTATGTAAATAATAAATACTGCTGCTCACTAAAGTACAATCCTTAGAACAGCAAGATAAGAGAATATTTTTCCTCTTAAAGCATTTCAGGATTGTACTGTGGTTCTCTTCTGCCTGAACGCAATTTTTGTCATATTCTTTTTGTGCCACACTAGTGATTAGTAAGAAAAGATGATGGTTGGACTGAGCAAAAAATGTGATCACAGTCATAGCTCATGGCTTGCAGTTCAATACTAAAGTTTAATGACCATGTGTAGATTTATTAGATACTGTTTTCACCACAAAAGTACTTTGTTGTTTGGTGTGTTGAAGTATGGATGGACTCTGGGCATTAGGAAAAGTGGCCATACTTTGTAAAGGCAGGAACAGTGAGAGACTCCATCAACAATGCACTGAGAATTGTGTAAGGGGCCTGTGCAGATACACCCTCTCACTTTCCACAGGGCCAAAATTGTGTCTTCCTTTGAGAAAGGTGTTGAATAACCAGGCAGAAAAAGATGAATGCAAATGACTGATACAGGATGGAGGAAGGGTAAACTGTATTTTGTCTTCTGTCTGTTAGAGGAACTGTTTGCAGGAAGATGAGATGCTGGCTCTTGGGTAAGAGTTGTCACATAGTATCACAGCTGGCAGTGCTTCAGAGCTTCCTTTTTTCCCTTTTGCTCCAAGCTAGTAGAAAAATTGAGTTTAGTCATCTTCTTAGAAGACTGAAATGCTCACCTGCGTGTATCTTTTTCTGTGGGAAGAGAGCAAAGTACGGAAGGTTTCTGCTGGTCTTTGGTTCCCACCTTTCCAGGATATGCATTCAGCTGTTTTGGGGGTCACTGGGATAAAGTCTGACTGAGACATCTTCAGTTGGTTCTAAGGAAGCCATCAAGAAAGATAACCTACTCCTGTTTCTTTTCCCACCGACACATAAAAATTATAATGAAATATTTCTCTCATAGGGTAATATAGAAAGAAATGTGTGTTTCCCTGTCTCTGATCCTCTTTCGATTACTATACAGACTTCACTTGGGGTTAAACTATCAAACATGAAGTCACTGAAAATTTTTCTCCAGGAAGGTGTGCCAATTACTTCATGGTGCAGACCTGGAATTTGAGTGCATCTGTTATGGATGATGCGCTGCACAGCCTAGGGTTGGACAGGAACATGAATGAACTGTTCTATAGCCTAGCTTTATTCTGTGTCTGTATGAAATATCTTCTCAGTGATGTGAATTTTAAAGATGTCCCCAGGAAAGGGAGGTAACATGCAATTCACGCTTAAATAGCATTGCTGTGACAAGGGGGTACCAATTCAGCAATATGCTGTACCCTTCTGGGCATTGCTTCCAGTTAATTTTAGTAGAGGGAGTGACATGAAACTTCAGTGAAGCTGTAAGGGAGAAATCTGGTGATGAAATCTGATATATCCGTGCACAGTCCTCAGAGAAGCAAGGGCTTGCTTTGCTTCTGCTGAATTTGGGGAGCAGGATGCTAAGGCAAGATCCAGTGCCTGAATGAACCCAGGACTGGAGCAGTGGATTGTTCCTCTAGGTGGAACAGGGCTGGTGAGTGGCTTGTGCCTGTCTTGCTGGCCAAGGTCTGTGAAAAACCAAAGCCAAGTCTGATGGAGAGACCAGATGGGCTGGGCATAACCTTGCCTCCTTCCTTTCCTCACCCACTGTGCTGCCAGCTCTGGCTCTCCCAGTATTCATACGAAAACAATGTGAAGCAATGCCTTTCTGATGCTTGGGCTGATAAAAAGGCAATTTCTTTCTCAACTGCTGTAGAAAGGACCCTCCCTGCACTTCCTGGGTGGTGGAGAGATGCAGCTTTATCTGGGAAATTATTCTGGGAGCAGAGATGGGGTTGGGTCCTCTTGCGCTCCCACCACCAGCAAAAAGGCACCACTGCATTTTGTTCTGCCTGACCCTCCTTTCTAGTACTCCACATCCTGGCCTGGCCTGCCCCATGTCACTGGAGTGCTGGCCTGTCCTGTGCCCTGGGAGCCTTAGTCTGCCCCATGTCACCAGAGTGACAGCCTGTCCCTTGCCGTGGTACCCTGCCCTGCCCTGTGCTGTGCTGTGGGGGCTCTGGCTGCCCCATGCATGGGACCCTGTCCTGTGCTCTGGGGACTCTGGCTGCCCCATCTGTGGTACCCTGCCCTGCCCTTTGCTGTGGGGACTCTGGCTGCCCCATCCGTGGGACCCTGCCCTGTGCTTTGGGGTCTCTGGCTGCCCCATCTGTGGGACCCTGCCCTATGCTGTGCTCGGGGGACTCTGGCTCCCCCATCCGTGCGACCCTGCCCTGCCCTGTGCAGGGAGGGCTGGTGGATCAGGCTGTTCCCCCATCTTTCCTGTCCACAGCAAGAAGCACAGAAAGAGGTAGAAAATAAAACGTTGAGAACCCCAAATGCACAATTGTCATGGCAGTGCTGGCATCCCTGACAGACCCTGGCCTGGCACAGGCTGAGAAAGCATTCATTTTCTCCCTCCCTGAGCTGAGGCTGCTCCAGCCCTTCATAGGAAGCCAAAGGGGAAGGGGTTGGCTGCAGAGCCTGTCCTGCTCCTCTGGGGCCGTGTGGCAGGCGGCAGGACTGGGCCACCAGCCCTGCAGTCACATCAGCTGAGGTCACATCGCAGCAGCAGCCCCCCTGTGTCCATGCTAGGGTGTGCTGTCTCCCACTGCCCTCAGTCAGACTGCCTGGCCTCTGAACGTCAGGTTGTTTTATTTAATGCCCAAAAGGCATCCCTTTTCAGACACCTGGTTTTGAAATGTTTGGTGCTGATGGCCATAACAAGTCTGGGTATTACAGTGAAACAGGAAAAATCCTGCCTTGTTTCTAACGGAGTTACTCCAGAGCACATGCAGATTCCTCACACTCTTAATGCTTTTACCATATGAAAAATAATGTGCTCTGTGCAATTGATTCCAGTATTTCATTCGTTTTTCATCATCTCCTATCTCTGGAACATCCCTCTCCCTCTTAACGACATATTTTCCTAGATTTCATGGCAAAGGACAAGATCAGCTTTGTGGAGCCATAATCTCTTTTGAAGCAGAAAATTGCTTCCAGATTATCAAATGTGGGATGGAAAAAACATCATATTTATGAATTGGTAAAACAGATAGACTTCCAGTTGAGTTCAGTTACAAGAAGGTTTTGTGATGATTATCTGGGGGAAAAAGAAGTTTTCATTATTAAGTGTCAAAAATGCTGTATAAAAGTTAGTTAGAATGTATTTATCCCTGGGTTTTAGTACTTATTTTTGTTCCAAAGGTTACTGTAGCCTGAATCAATTTCTTATTTCAAAACTTGTAGTAGTGGAAATTCTGTAAGGTGTTTCTTGGTTTGAAATTAGTTAGGTCAGATTCACTGGACTTTTCATCACCGTTCAAAATACCTTTCAACATGAAGACGGAAAAGTAAGATGCACACACTGTATTAAATCTCTGTAAGAACATGTCTGCTGGCTGGGAACTGACTGACCACTTGCTTCCCTGCTTGTGCCTGTTAGCATCTCATTACTTGTTTTGCTGCCCTGTTTCCTCAGCCTCTGGATGTCTCTGAGTCTCTCCTGGCCATGGTATCAGTGTGCTATCCCAGCAAACCTCATTCGTTCTCTGATTGTGAATGAAATTATTATCCTGGTTAAGCCATCTAGCTGCAAGCAGGGCTGGTTACTTGCTTTATGTCATGTCAGCTTGCTTTGCCTGCCATTGGTACCCTCATTTCAGTTTATATGACCCTTATTGATTGGCATTATTGCTTTGGCCACCAAACAGCAACTGGAGCTGAGGGTGACTAGAGTTTGGCTGCTCCCATGTGCCTAGGACGCCGCGGTGGGGATGGATGGGCCCTGCAGCAGGCTGAGTCTGTGTCTCAGCATGTCTGTCCCATCTTTTTTCATCAGTCACTGCTGTTGTCTTAGTCACTCGCTTTTTGAGAAGTTTTGTTCCCAGTCATCTTCCAAAAACACAGATCTCTGTTAGTATTTGCTTGTGTGTGTCTCCCCAGACACTTTAATGCTGGCATATACTGACGCCTCTTCAGAAAATCCCTTACTGATGTGTGTCTGTGTTGTGGTGTGTCTTGGCATACTGCCATGTACAAGTAGACACCTGTGAGGGCAAAAGGCTGTTTTGGAGCCCACTGAGGAGGTCCCCTGATACCTGACTAATATATGCACACAAATGTTAGCCTTCCAGAAAAAAAAAGTCATTGCTGTTGTGCGGTGACCTTTGGTTCCTGCAGAAAACACTGAACATGCCTATTGTAGTTGTTCTTCATTTCTTTTCTTCTGCTTTTTAGTAATTTCTCTGGATATCTGAATGAAGGCAAATCTGTTTTATTATTATGTTGCCATACAGTGATGTCTTGCACCTCTCTGTCACATTTCTGGTCTTTCCAAGGCAGACAGTTGTGATGTCAGGTGCAAAGGATTTGGACTAAAAAGTGTCAGCTTGGGCAGATTAAATGCTCCACAGACAAAAATAGTGGGTTTGGGAAAAGTAAAAATAGTAACAAAAAGAAGTGTAAAGTCCTTAATCCTGAAACCTTATGTACAGGCAAAACTATTGGCTTGGTGTAGGTAAAAGAGAAAATCCATGTAATTCTAAAAAAAAAATCTTTTTTCACCAGTTCTAAGAGGCATCAACAGATTGTTTTAGGTGCCTGTCTTGTGAGATCATTACGAGTTTATTATCCTGATGGCTGTTTGTTTTGTTCATTTTAACTAAGCAGATACCTTTTTTTTGTCTGTTACCATGCAAAAGCTGTCCAAACCAAGATATGGTGATCTGCCGTAATAAGGTATATGCAAACTGGGTCTTTGCACAAACTCTGTAGTGTCTTGCCAATCCTGTGGTAATCATTCACCTAGAAAAACAAGTCTGAAAGCAAATATATCTGGCTTTAACAAACGGTTCTCTTGTCTTACAGAGAGAGGATACAAGCCATGGAGAAACAGATTGCCAGTTTAACTGGTCTTGTTCAGTCTGCGCTTTTTAAAGGGCCAAATACAAGTAATAGCAAAGATGCTTCTAGGTAACAACAGAATTCATCTGTAATGATTTTAGTAATCAATCAACAAAAATAATATTTGAATGTAATAGTAAAAAAACCCCACCTGAATGCTCAATCATTTTTAAATATCTTTATCATCTCCATGAGAATGCTAGGCAGAGAGGAAGAATATGACAAATTATAGATGGAGATTAACTGCATTACTCTTCTTTGTGTTAAAAAGAATTAATGTAGCTACATCTCTGTACTTTCTACTGCTTGTACTCCATTCCTTGCTTAACTTGTATTAAGAGGTGATTTTTTAAAAAACAACTGACAAGTTACTGGTGATGTAAATTAAAAATATATATGCTATATAAGGCCATTTAATTTGCTGAATATAAACTTCACAATAGTTTCAATGTTAGTAAGCTAAAATTATTCTTTTTATTACTTTAGTGAGAAGATGATGTTGAAAATTGTGTCCAGCAAGAGCAGCGTTGACACAGCAGGTAAGATAATTCAGTTTTGTGTTGGAGGTTATTCAGGTGTATGAGTAGCTCTAACATTACAGCCATCACTGCTTATGGAAATGTCTTTTTTTTTTTAAATTCCTATAGGTGTAGTGTCAGAACTGGAGTTAAATTTCAGGATATGGGAGTCGATCACATCTTTAAGAGAGGAATTTCAGACAGGTTGAGGTGGTATTTGAATGACTTTTACACCTGTGTTGAATGGTTTAAATGAGATGCAGAGGCTCCACATATGGCGGATTTTCCAGTGACTCATCCCGTCTATAGTATATATATGTGTCATTAACCCAGATATATCCAGATTGTTGTAGAAGACTAAACATTTCATTCTTTTTCTGGTCACTTGAACTTTTCTCTAGGCTTCTGCTGTCAGTAAGATCCTATGGATGTAATAAAACCCAAGAAATTTAGTCGTCATCAAGACAGCATTTTTCTTAATTAAGCCACATTTGTCTGTTACTAATTATTAGAGGTCCCCTAAACTGTTCTGAGATACCGATTATGAAGCCGGTAGGAGCTGCTCTTATTTTAGCTTCCCACTTGGAGAGCTGTTATGTGTTTAAAAGACGGAGTTAAGGCTGTTGTGAAAGAAGATCTCCATGTGATTGAAGCTCTTTGTGTATAGGCTGCTGCTAGAAAAGTCTGCAGGGTGTTGGTGTGTTTATATTCCTCCTCTTTGCCTTTTGTCATTCATTGAATGCAAATAAAAGCAGTTTTCTGCTTCCTGGTAGTGCTGTTCCCACAGGGAGGTCTGTGCTCTGGCAGGTAGTAAACCACACACATTTATTAGCCAACCTATTATGCTCCTAACTAGCCTTTCTGTTGGAGCTGTTAGTGCACGTTCAGGATTCCTGTTTGTCTGGAATTGCAGTATGTCCTCCTAACCGACTGACATCAAACAAGACCTGGAAACTATCAAACACGTGCAAGAAAGAAAGTGCTAAAATCCTGGTACTGAAGCTTTGCTCCCAAGCCACTCTCTGGTCCAGTTCCAACTCTTCCCTTCCTGCTGGCCTCTGGATGGGGAGAACAATACTTAAGGCTTTGAAGAAATAAGTTGTAATTTCTCAGTTTCACACAATTTACTGAAAAGTTTGCAATTTTCCAAAACAGCTGCAAAATGCTCCTAGATTTTTCCCTGTTGCAGTATCATTATAGACTGAGAATTCATGGTGTTTCCCACTTGTGCAGGCCTCATCTCATGTAAAGTGCCTATGAAACCATCACAGCCTGCACACACATTGTCTTGTGTTCCTCTTTGTAGTGCACTGCTGTTCAGCCTTTCTGCCTTCCCTGTGTTGGTACTAATTCAGCCAAGTACTTTGAGGGGGGCACCGAGTTGGAGGTCCTGATTTAACTGGGAGTGTGGACCAGATGACCTCCAAAAGTCTCTTTCAACCTAAACTGCTCAGTGTTTTGTGTGCATGTTCTCTCAATGAAATGAGAAATGGAATAATATTCATGGGGAAAACAGCCCTACATAAAGCAAAGATGGGTATTCCTTTGAAAGTCCTGCCCAGTCCACTAGAATAGCATGGTTCATCTGACCAGCAACCGTTTCCTGCCATTGTTCCCAAAGACTCCTCACTCGCTACCTTATCGTATAACTGAACACATGTCTCTGAAACGGCAAAATTACATCTAACAGCTGCAAATCTAAGCATGGGGGGAGGTGGAGGGTGGGGAGTGTAATTTACTGTCAAAAGACCAGATCAGCATTTGTACCTTACTGACAGAAACATTGGCTTTGTCACATGGCCATTCCCATATCCAGCATGTGAGTAAGGATTCCAGCATTCAGGCTGTGCAATAGATACCTTTCCCATCACTTTGGATATGACGATAGGTCAGTGGGACCAGCCATGCAGCCAGCAGTCTGCAGAGATCCCTATCAGTGCTATATTGTTGTAACTCCAGCACCTGCATTCCTAAATCCTGTCCTTCCAGCATGGCTCAGCCACAAAATTAAATTGTAGCAGGTAAAGAAAACAAAGTGTGATGACCCCAATATACTACAGCATTGTAACCCACAACAGCTGTTACTGAAGACTGGAGTATAATAGAATAGTCTTGTATAATGGAATATTTTGCTTTTGCACCTGCTTTGGAAATTGTGCATGACACAGTCTAATACATCAGTGCAATCCCTGCTTACTTGAAAATTAGGCAATCTGCCAGAATATGCTACGGGATGTTTCTCCTTTTTGTAAATATGCTGGGGTTTAAACATGCCAGTGACATCTAGAAACACTTCTGGTGACCGTTATTTTGTTTTGCAGTTCAGCCCAATCTTTATTAAGTATCGCCATTTAGGGTATGTATCTCTTACTTTACAATTCCACTTGACAACTGTGCACTGAGATACCAGTTTCAGCAATTTCAAAGTCTATTCGAAAGAAAAAGTGGTGTAAAATGTTGATTGAGCAGTCCTTTGTAGAGCACTAGTAAGCAAAAACATGAATTGCTTCCCATCCTAAACAATAAAACATCTGTGCAAGATAATATTGGCTTATCAATGTTGAACCGACATTATATTTTATAGTATGTGTTCCAGTGATAGGAAACTTCCATGCAGAAAATAGAGAACTACTTTCCTTGGGATGTGAAAGAAACAAAAATTTCTAAACTCTAGATAACTCTATATAACTACATTGTGAATACTCTGGTACGTCATATAAACCGAATTGATGTATTTAATGTGCTTTTGCTTTGCCAGTCAATGCTTTTGCCTTGCCAGTCTGTGGCAGCCTCAAATATTAAGGACCCAGGAAAAAAAAAGCTTTTTCTCTGGGGAAAATGAGGCTGTAATGACAATGCTTGTCTGCATTTCTTACGTTTTGTTGCCTTAGGCTCAGTTCTTTCATGGGGGGCTGGATTCAAAGAACAGTAACCCTCCACAGACTGGTTATGCCTCTGCTCATGTTAGGAGAAATCCTGTGACTGAATCCTTATAAAGATCTTCAGTTCATTAAATGCAAATGCCATCAAGGAGCATTTCACTTAGGAACAGCATGTGACTCTAAAACCAAACCATACTGGGAAGAGTCTCCCTGAGATTACTAACAGATATCCTGAGAAATGCTCACATACTCTCTTTTCTGTCATACTTTTGTTCATCGAGTAGAAATTGATTGATAGACTAAATCCTGGATTCATAGATGAAACGGAGATCAGTTGTGTCATGGATTGCCAAAAAAGCAGTAGTTTTTTGCTCGTTTCCTTGTTGGAAGAGGAAGGAAGACATTTTAGTATTTCCTGAAAAGGTACCCGGGAACGTGACTTTCTGCTCTAATGCCACCATTACAAATCAAGAGAAGAAGGCAGCAGGGAGAAGAATTACAAACATAGGGCTCAGATTTGATTCCCTACACTTTGTGAATTGTCTTGTCGTCTGTATATATCTGTTCCTTTTTCACATGACTGACTCTTGCTTTGATGACCTGTGAATTAAAACATTGTCCATATCTGCTTGCTCTTCTCAGATTCTAAGATAGATCATGCTAATCTTTGAACTCTGTCAGCATTTGCAGGCAAAACATGATCCTGAATTCATTCTGGATCAATGAGGTGAAGATGCTGACATATATAGAGAATATTTTATTCTTTTAAGAGTGTTTTAATACTGTCTAGTAACTGTCATGTCTCCCCAAATGATGCTTGAAAATGATGCGGCTCTTTAATGAGAAGATGATCATTTGTGAAGAAACATTGGCGAGTGTCTTCTGATGGCCTTTTTTCCCCAGCCTGTTTCAAAATAAAGTAGTAGCATTTTAGAAAAACAAATCTGGAAAATAGAAGGAGAGCAGTGTCTTTGCAACCACAGCAAAGGTCAAGCATCAGGGAGTAGAAGCTGTGTTCCTTACCTTCCTGAGCAAACAGCAAATCTTTCCCCTTCCTGCACACCAGTTCTCTTTGTACTCTAAATATGACAGCTTAGCTCACTAGCCTTTGTAAAAAAAAAAGTTAACATTTTTTTTTGTCCAGAGTACTAGAGAATTATGGATGGGGTTTGCATTTAGGCCCCCTTACCCTGCTCCAGCAAGGGTTTATTTAAAAACCTTAGAGCCAATGCTGTTTCTTCCCTGTTGAAAGATCTGGCCACACATCTAATCGCAAAGCTACAGCCTGGGACTATTTCCAAAAGTGAGCTATAGTCCCTAGATGAAGCAGCCCCTCATTCAGCTGCACTCCTATTCTGTTTTGATGAAAATATGTGTATCTGAGAAATCAGCTGCTGATCTTTTCTGCTCACTCAGTGTCTCCTTGTGCTTCACACCCCCGGGAGTCCCAGTTCATTTTTCACAGGCTCTGAGCATGCTCTGCAGCAGGGACACTGTGGCAGCTGAGAGTACCCAGTGGAGACAAGAGCTGACTGAGGCAGCCACAGTGGAGGAGAGCTGCTCTGTAGAGAGAAAGAGACATTTATTGCTTACAGAAGCAGATCACAGTCCATCTCCACTAAAAGGAAAGCAGGCAACCCCTTCCTGAGAAAATATGCAAGTTGACTGGGGTCCAGCATGGGGGGAGAGTGGTGGGGACTGATTCATGCCTTGGCTGCATCATCACAGTGTCGGGGGCTGAGGTTTTGGAGCTTTTGCTCGAGGCAAAGAATAGCAGAAAGGTAGATGTGCTTTCAAAAATAGTCCAGATTTGTGGCTAGGGATCAGAACTCTTGGAGGCTTATCCACATTTTTCAGACTCCCTGGTGGTTTCTGTCTGTAAGGTTTATGAACTAACTACCATTATCTTTTAAAAAAATGAAAAAAATAGTTCATGTGGGAGAGAAATAGATGCTTGAATGTAGGAAAACCCACTGTGTACATGTAGACAGATAAGTATTAGCACGTATTATACCGAAGCATGGAGTGGGTACATAATGGCAGTGAACAAGGACTGTTTATTTCTTGAGTGTTCCTTTCTGTTCAACAGCTCTTTGAAAGTCAAGAGAGCATTGAGTCATACTGGCGTATAGCAAAAATGTGCAGCAGCTTACTCAGCAGTGTAGTGAAAAGTGCTGTTGTTGAAGCACCAAGGAGATTCAGCTGGAGCATTTTTAGAGCAGGTATAGCATTACAACAGCCTGCACCAGACTAGAACAGCTTTTTGTCTGAGCATGTCTCTGGAAGCCTACGGCATGAAACACTGTATGTAGCACAGATCCAGCCAGAGGGGCCTGTGCTTCTACTGACAGGAATTGCAAATGTAGGTAAAGCAAGAAATGAGATTCTTAAAAAACTTTTGGCCTATTTTTAAACAAAAATGGTTTGGTGTGATTTCCATCCTTTAAGAGTACTGGTATCTACACCTGTTGACAAAGGGATAACAGTGTGTTGTTATGCTGAGCTGTGCTCACTTGGGCACTTTTGGAGACTGTACTGGTTGAAAAGACTACTAGCGATGGGAGCGTGGAATAGAACTTCCCACTCCTGGATTCGTACTCATTCCAGTCAGAAGATGTGTCATGCACTTTTGTGCACTGAAAATTTGCCTCCAACAGGCAAAGAAAAGCTCTCAGCACTGATTTTTGTTTGATTTCATTGAACTTGATGGAATATGTGCTTGTGGGAAGAAATGATGACCAAAATCCCTATGAAGATCCAATGATGAGCTATTTTCTGTTTCCTCAGACTTTTTGTTTTATTCATAGTGAAGGAAGTGAAGTAGGGAATGACCTAATCATAGAATAGGCTCATGGAATTATTTAGTTTAGAAAAGACCTTTCAGATCATCAAGTCCAACTGTTAACCTAACACTGCCAAGTCCACCATTAAGCCAGGTCCCTAAGCATCACATCTACACATCTTTTAAATATCTTCAGGGATGGTAACTCAACCATTTCCCTGCGCAGCCTCTTCCAATGTTTAGTGACCCTTTCAGTGAAGAAAGTTTCCCTGATACTACATTTGAACCTCCCCTGGGGCAACTTCAGGCCATTTCCTTTTGTCCTATAACATGTTACTTGGGAGAAGAAACCAACCCCCACCTCCTTCCAACCTCCTATCTGGCAGTTGTAGAGAGTGATAAGGACCTTGGAACTTCTTTTCTCCCTGCTGAGCAACCCCAGCTCTCTCAGCCGTTTCTCATCAAACTTGTGCTCCAGATCCTTCACCGACTTCATTGCCCTTCTCTGGATGTGCTCTATCACCTCAGTGTCTTTCCTGTACTGAGGGGCTGCTAGTGCAATAGTTCAGGGAGCAGCAGCCATCTGAGCTCAAGGGATAAGGTGGCTTTGGCAGTGTGATGAGAAGAGTATGTGGGACTACATAGTGCTGGACTCAAAAAATGAAGTGTGCCCTACTAAAAGTCTGTCATTTTGTCTGCTGGTAGTGGGACTGGGGGCAGTGGGAAGGGAAATTTGAAGAATATGAGTAAGTGCAAATTGCAAGAGGAAGCTGTAACATGACTATTAGCTGCTGAACTGGATTATGCTGGTACCCTGTAAATAAAGTTTCTTCCCACATACTCGAGACTGAAAAGAAAAATCTTAATATTGATGCTGTGTAGAGGAGCAGCATTCTTTAACAGAGAAAGTCTTGTGAGGACACTGATGGTTATTTTCAGAGTGTCTCAGCTTACTTCCTTGTGTTACACTGTATTCCTTTCTGACAAACTAAAAGGGAGTGGGTGCATGCAACATGGCTGGAGAGCCTCTGCCACACCATCATTTTATGTCTCTAGTTTTATATGGCCACTGTTAGAAATAATGCAATTGTCCTTTAAGCCACAAAGCAAGATTTTCCATAGAAACCTTTTCCCCACATCTGGCAGCTTGACTGAATCTCTTTCCTGTGATGATTAATCAACAAGTAGACAGTTCAGGAGTCTTATGAGTTTACATCAGCTTGATCTCAGATGTCTAATAGAAGGGCAATTCTGAAGCTACTTTCAGCACCAGTATGATTCTCTGCTGTTTTATGTAATCTGCAGTTATAGCTTATTATCCCATCTCCCTGACATGTGGTAGAAAGCAGTCTTGGGGTAATGCAGTGCTCTCATACAACTGAGGTTCCAGCCCACATACACTCTGACATTGTACAGACTTCCTTCAAAATATATTGGATAAGGACATGCCAGTCCCCTGTAAATACTGAGCATTGTCATCTGTCATTTTCTTTCCTTGTCCATGTGAAATATGTGAGGATTCAGTGGGCAGAGGAAGGGTCATGTTTGCATGTTCTCTGCTGTGAGGTCAATGTATACTGCTGCTTATTTCAGGTGCTACAAATGTGTCTGGGGGGAAGAATGCACTGGCAACTGTGGAGTCAGCTGTCCTCCATCACCCTGCAGGAGCCCCGTCGATGCAAGTCAGCCTGCATGGCATGAAGCGCAACGTGTCGGATCTGCGGCTGCAGTTGCATCAGATGAAGCAGCTACAGGTATGCTTATCTGGGGAATGCTGGGGAAAAAAGGGGGTTGCCAGCAACTGCCCTTTTCCTCTCTCCCTCCCTCATTTTCTCATTTTCTCTCTCTTTTACCTTTTGTATAAGTGATTCTCAGTAGTAGAGTTCTAGCAAAGAGCAGGCCCAAGTACTACAGACACAGAAGCTCTAGCTAGTCTTCAAGGTGTGAGAATTAGCTCAATTAAACTACTGCTGCTCAGATATTGAGAAAAAAAAATTTCTAGCTTTGTTTGATGACTCCAGACATTAAAGCACTACTTGTATTACAATAACATCAAGTCTGTGATTACAGTTTGGACCCTGCTATGCTATGTGCTGTATAAACATGTTGGAAGAGCCATGTCCCTGCTTCATACTGTTTACAGTTGAGACAGTTTCAAAATTCTGGAATAAACAACTTTCATGTCAGGAAACCCAAATGTAGCTGAGGATCAGTAGATATGCATCGAGCCAGAGTTTGAGTCCTGCGTTTACAGAATAGCCAATTTGAACAGTAAGAACAAAAAGGTATTTCAGAAGTTGCTGCTGTTTGTTGTACCCTACTTACATTCACATTTTAGAAGTACCTTCCTAATACACATCAGCAAGATTTAACAGAAATATTATGTTGGCACATACAGTCATGCTGCATATATAAATGCATGATGTTCATCTCAGACACTGTGAAAATAAGTATATGCAGCTGTACAGGTCTTCATCCCTTCACTTAACTGGAAACTGAAGAGCACTGTGTCTTGTCTCAGAAGATGGAAAAGGAGGCCAAGCACTTTCTTGTAAGACAAAGTGGACTTCAATATTCTTCCAGTCCTCCTTCCCCAGAAAGAGACATGTTTGGTATTGTAGGGCTGCAACTCCTGCTTTTACAAGCAAGGTGGTTTTGAATGGTACTATGTCTATCACATTTGATTTGCTGATTAATTTAGAAGAAAATAATGATAATACATATCAGAATTCAGAGCACATTTTGCCTTTGCCTCCTTATCTAAAGGAAATTGAATTATGAACCAGTTGTAGGGCAAGGAAGCAGAAGGGTGAGGTAAACATCAAGACAGGAAAATGTGGCTGACTGAAGATGCTGGGATAGGGTCCTGTGCACAGTTTCCTGGGAATGAAGAGATGGAGCAAAGAGCTGTGTCAGCCAGGTGACTTCTTCCTATCCAATTTCAGTTTAGGATGAATATGATCCTATAGCAAATGTGTCTTTTGAAAGCTATTCTCAGCAGTGCTGCCTGTGTGCCAGTCACCATGTTCCCCATCTAATTTCAAGACACTGGCTTGGGATCTCTGCCCTGGCACATTATGTGCATGTCCATATTCTTTGACATTTGTGTCGCAAACCACCACAGCCCCTCTGTCCTCCTGCAACCCCATGTGCCAAATGCAGCTCTTGGCAAATGCCTGCAGTCTGGCCACCAGCTGTGCTTAGCATGTGGCCTCACAAAGTGGGCTGGAGGCTGCAGTGCTGTGCTGGAGGCAGCGAGTACGTGGTTCTCACAGGGCCTGCTCTTCCAGGAGGTGGCATTTCCCCAGCTGCGCTTTGTCTCTATGGCCCTGCCCGGGACAGGAGCCTTGCTTTTGATCAGCTATAGCATTGTGGCACACAGGAGTGAAGAAACTCGTACCATCTGCACCAATTGATGCTGCCAAGGAAGTCTTGAGAAGGGAAGAAGGACATATCCCGAGTGTGCTCATTACCTCCAGCTGGCTTCCCTTAATTCAGAAATTGTAGCAGACTTGGTGCATTGAGCTAGCAGGAAGTTGAGAAGTTTGTGATAGTCAGATGGAAGAGCCTGTAGCTCAAGGGGAACTTTGGTTTACACATAAATGACATTCATGAGAGTGAGTTTTTGTCATGGCTTTCCTGAATTATGTTGAAAAATATCTTGCAGTTGGTAGGGCAGCAAGTGAGACAGTGTTTTAAATTGAAGATTGTTGAAATATCACATTTCTAATAAAAAATTCTGTGCTATGTTTTTTCAAAAATTATTATAAGTAAAAGAGAAAAAGTATTTTTCTATTTTCCCAGATTGTTTGCAATGTACGTTAGACAGCATTTTGTATTTTGCATTTTCACTGTTTCTCTTGGGTTGGCAGTCAGTTTGTTCCTGTTTGTGTCAGTTTTTCATACAGTGATAGACTAGAAGAAACACTTCCAAACAAGTGAAAAAGATGATTGCACAGGCACAAAAGTTGACAGGATAACTCAGAAACAGGAACGGGACATAAAACGTCTATTGTTCTATATTCAGTTGATGTTATCACCGTAAGTTCCTACTAATTTTCTTTATAGAATCAGAGAAACACACAGTGGGAAATACCCATGGATTCATGTAGCCTTTGCCTGTGCTGGCAAAATCTTTTAAAACCATATCCAGTAGCAATTGATGCAGATGTATTGATTCACACACCAGTCAAATACATGTTACCAGATGCAACCAGAAAGTTAGGATGCAGCCTGTGGTTGGATTTTAAACAAAGATTTTTGATATAAAGACATTTGCCTCATGGCTCTTGCTAGAGGTTAGATAGACTTCTTGCTATTCCACTATCATCCTCCTTAAACACTCTTATTTTCAGAGACATACAAGAAAAACTAGCTTTGTCATGCTGTGGAGTTTCCCTCATTACCAGATGTAGGCTGTAACCCAGCCTGTGTCCTCGATGAATTTGTTGTTGGTAAGAATGGAGCCCATGATGATTTTAGTGGGGTTGTTCATTCTGCACTCACAAACAATGCGAACTCTTAGTAGCAGGTTTGAACCAAGCGTTAAAGTATGTGTACATGGTATATATCATTAAGCTATGTATACATTGGACTTGATTTTGGTCTACTCCTTATTTTCTTTAGTTGAACACATTTTAAGGGAACATATATATGACTAAAGTTCAGCATTAGGAGTGTGTATGCATGCATGCTTTTCCTTCACTCAGTGCATTGTTTGCAAGGAAGTGAGTGCTGAAGAAAAGACAGAAAATCTGGTAACATTACTGCCATAAATGGTATATGATACTCAGTCTCACAAGTGTAACTTTGAATTAGAAATTCAAATACCTTTTGAGCTGCAGGATAGAACTGAAGAGACTGTGTGTTTAATCAATGTATGGTAACAAACTCCAGGCACTAGATAGTTAGGTTCTGCAGAGGTCTTGAACTGCAGGTAGTCAGTTCCTGTTTGTGGCTGTGCACTGTAGTGTGTGGGGAGGTGGCCCAGAAGCCTCTCCCAGTAGGGTCTGGGAGGCTCCCACTGGACAGGTCATGCTTGTCTCCTAGTAAAGAGCCAGGCCATGAACTAATACTTGGTTTTCCAGTTTACCTGTCTCATAGATAATAATAATTGCTTCAGAATGCACTGAACTGGTTATCAGATTATTCTTGAAGTGAGTGCCAGAGGCAGTGCTGGGTTACTTGTGTGAGAGCAGTGACAAATAATGGCTGGAACATGCCGTCCTTTGGCTGGTGACTCTGCCACAATTGCTCCTCCTTCCTCATACTTTTGTCTCTCTGCATCCATATGTATTTCTCCCTTCTTGTCTTCTGTCCCTGTTTCCCAAGCATGAAAAAAACAGGTTTTCCATAATTAGCCAAGTGTTGCATGATTTTTCGTAGAAAAAGCAAAACCATGTCTTTGATACCAAGATGAGTCATTTCCCAGACTTCAAGAGCTCACTCCAGACCCTAAGGTTTGCGAGTCCTCAGCATGCAAGGTTTTTTTAAGTATTGCTGTGTTACATTTTTATTCCCTAATCTCATTATCAGAAATGGATGAACTTTTATGACTAAAACTTCCTGGTACTGTTCAAGCTCTCCATAAATGGAGGTGACAAGCACCTTAGCTCTAGGCATCGTCAAAATAAATATAGATCCCCTACATACCCCCATAATAGGGAGAAACATGTGCCTGCCCATTTCACAACCTCACACACTCACACATACTTGGTTTTGCTATTACTGGAAATCACTGTTACCAGCTGAGGATCACTGAGGACTTAAATTATCCTGAAACTTAAATCTAACTCTGTTACTGACCTTCTTACTGACCTCGGATCAGTTGTTTCACATATCCTAAGTCACTTCCCTGTGTCAAATTTCCTCACTTTTTAAAGAGCTGTGAATAAACTGACTGAAGTGTTCCATGCTCATTCACTCATTTATTCATTCATTTAGGTTTTCCTGCTTGAAAATACAATACGATGAAAGAGATGTGTCTCAGATAGTTGTGTTGTCTTTGCAGTAAGAGGTTTTAATTTATCAAATCCAAACATTAATCCCATAATGGGGAAAAACACACACATGAGCTGTCTTCAAAACAATTCAGATAATGTTTATGTGTTTGTGCTGTTCAAACGTTTTTCAGCTTCATTTTCCCCCAACTGCTAACACTTCTCTTCAGCTGAGTTTTTAGCTAACACTTCCTGCTTGTCACAGGTCAGCCCACCTCTCCACACACACCTGCAGTGAGGTGTTACCCTCCCTCTCATCACAGCTGTGTTGCTGGAGGAAAGAGTCAAGTGTACAGACTGAAGAGTTAGGAGGGGAAAGTCGAGTTTGCTCCTTTCATGCCCATACTGGTTGGAAAATATTATCTCAGCAAAGGCTTTTTTTTTTCCCTCTGAATTTCATGAATTCTCTTAAGTTAAATAGAAGTTTTACTGCATTATACTGTCTTGCAGGTAATCCATTTTTGTGATTCTTCCTGTTAGGTCGTGGGTTTACTTTGTGTATTAAATGTGGTTTGGCTGTTAATTGTGGATGTTTAGAAGACAGCTGACAGTTCAAGTGCTAGTTTTAAAACTGGATTTTTGTCCCCCAATTGACACAGGTGTTTTTAAAATCTTACAGTATGGAGTGGCTGCTGGACTAACAGAGTTGTGTTCATGTGGCCTATATCCTAAAACTGTGACTAGGTGGAGTCCTGCTTATCACTTTGAATCTTGTGATTTGTGTAAGAGACCTAAACAGGTTTGGTTTGTGTGAGTGTGGGGCACAGCTGCTCTACCCACAGATTACACTGGTTTACCTTCTTAGCTGTGTTTTGCTCAGTAAGTTTAATATCAGCAAGAAAATTAGTGCTTTAGTTTCTTAATGGGGTATGTATTGCAGATGAGCTGTATGTCTGTACCAAATTACCCTGCGTGGCACAACTCTTCCTCTGCCACTTGAGACACTAAAAATTTCCATTCTGAAAACAACAGTGTGTTCCAGCCATGACATTAATGTGTGGAATTATCCACTAGGCACGTATGGGCAGCATGATGCATAAGCTTGTGGATACATGCAAAGTGGAAGTCAAGCTTCCGGTGTTCTCGTGAGGCATAATTAATTGTCAATTCATGTTGAACCAGGCATGATAAAGGGGCCACAATCCTTGCAGAAGTTATGCACTGAAGGTGATATACTGATCCCAACATCTTTTGCTCATCAGCTTGCAGCTGTAAGTTAGATATATATGGAATACACAGAATAATATTTATAGGTACAGTTAAAGAGGGAAAGAAGAAAGTAAAAACATTCAGTCACTGTAGGGCTGTGTTTATCCCAACCTTCTGAGCTCTGCAGTGTATTCGGTTGCCAGGGGTGTCAGTCAAGCAGGAAAAATTGAAGTTGATTTCTTTTGTGCAACAGCTGCAGAACCAGGAGATGCTGAGGGCAATGGTGAAGAAAGCAGAGCTGGAGATCAATGGCAAAATGATTGAAACAGTGAAGAGGCTTGAAGATCCTGTGCAGCGACAGCGCAACCTGGTGGAACAAGAAAGGCAGAAATACCTCAACGAGGAAGAAAAGATTGTAAAGAAGTTATGGTGGGTTGAGAAATGTCTCAGAATTTATTGCTTTTGCCTGGCTTTTTCCTCTATAAGGTAGTAGCTTTCACCACAGTCTTCAGTGGAACTGCACCTGTTTATGGTGTTTAGTTGTGTTTCCTTGCTGTGTATCATACTGACTGTAAAACTGTCACTGTTCCTGGCTAGGAGTCCTTTTTCGTACAGCCCACTTGTTAAGTCCCACCAGTACAAAGAGTTTCAACCTTTTCAGAAGTCCCCTGTAAAGGGACAGATGACTGATGACTGTAAGGACCGTGACCACCTTTCTACTCCCAAAGCCTCCCCGTTCTCTAGCTCTCCCTTCAGCTTTACATATTATGCTTTAGGGAGGGAGAAATTTCCTCAAGAACAAATGGATGCGAAGGGAGGTAATGAGTTTGGCTTCAAGTACAAAAATCAGATTTCAATAGTAAGTGCTTTGGATATTGCAAGGGAGAGGTAGGGGAAGCTCATAAACAGAGTATTGAAGTTCAATTGCAGTCAGCAATGCCAGTCTTTGTCTAAAATGTATTCCCTGGGATTTCCATACACTTAACTGCAGCTAAAAATACTTTTCTTTGTTGCTGTTTAAAGGTCCTTTGTAAGACTCCTTTTTTTTCCCCAAAAACACTTTGGCCTACCAAGACTGGGGGGATCAAGCTTTTTGTTCTAGTCCCTATTCAGAGTCAACAGGAGGCCACATGAAGATGAAATCAATAAACAAGTTAACTAGTTCTAACACTCACATTTGTAAGATGTTAAATAATTATTTCTCATTATTGCATTTATTTCACACCTGAGAAATTTCTCCGTAATAGAGAAAAACTTCCTAGTCAACTTGTCATTGAAAATTATGATTGAAGAGTCATAGAGTATGGTTATTGACAGCTGAGGAGAGTAAATCTTTCCTGTTGATCAATATGTTAGATTAACATGATTTTTAATAAAAAAGATGCATCTGTAAAGACAAGGTAGAGTGTTATTAAGGGAGAGTATGTTTTCTGTGAAGAAAAGTTGAATGTGCAGTAGCTGTCCATGCTAGCATATATAATCTTCTCAATTGATTTGTAGTCTTAACATTATGTTGTAGTCTTAAATAATTACTTTCCCGTTCCTCACTTTGTTCCTGTGTACCTCATTGTCTAGTTTCTAGATCGTTTATTCTCTGTGGAAAGAACAATTTGTATGATGGCTGTTCATCGCATTGCCTCATAAAATGGATACTGAGTGAGGTCAAGTGCCAATGGTATTCACTGTTGCAGCTGTTCTTTTAGGACATGACTTTGATTGCAATATGGTTCTGTTTTATCAGGTTTTGGAATTTTTCCTGTTCATAGTGCTCACAGAGTTGCTGCTGCTTCTGTGTTACTGCATTTGTTAAAGTGACAGGAAAATATAGTGTATCATTCAAAAGTTAGTTCACCCCTTTCAGAGATATGCTAGAAACAAACATTAATTTGCAAACAACTATTTTTCATCAGTTATGACCAATGAACCACATGACAAATAAAAAAACCCAGCACAAATGAAAGAGATTCTTTCTACCCAAAAAAGGATTACTCTATAGAATTCACTGCACCTAGATGCTGTACACAACAAAGTCTACATAAATGTTTAAAAATTCCTAAGTCCATGAAAAGTAAACAATCCATGTAGAGCTTTTGCATAGGAAGATACCACCTCTGATGTGGAAAAACATAGAATCACAGAATTATTAGGGTTGGAAGGAACCTCTGGAGATCATCCAGCCCAACCCCTCTGCCAAGGCAGGGACACCTAGAGCAGGTTACACAGATCCCTTAGCTCAAGTCATTAAAAGCAAGATGTGCCTTGAGCACTTCGATATATTCTATCCTTTCCAAAGTATCTGCTACTAGTAGCTCTCCAAGATTGCTAAATGAAGTTTTGGTTTCATTCAGCATGGTTTTCATTACAAAAAAATCAGATACTTTTCCTAACAAAGTGTAACTTCCTCTGCATCATATCCAGTTATGCAGATTGGATATGGCTGTAATTTAAATACTGTACTTATAAACCCCTTCTGTTAAGGTGCTTAAAATAATCTACAACATATAATAGTCACACCTGTAACATGCTTGTCATGACATAAATATTTCATTAGTCGATGTGTCATAGCATTGTAATTTGTCCTTGGTCTGGTAAATTTTAAATCTAGTATCTACAAGTGTTATCTAACATTGAATCAAAAGACAAGATAGAAAAAAACCTACACAGTTAATTCTGTCTATCTCTGAACTGTCATCCTGACACACATGGGCACACGTCTGTAGGCACCATCCTGCTTGACAGAAAGCTTGCTCTGAAATGCACACCAATATTTCTGCCATTTACAACATGAAACTGCCAGTATTTTTATCTTTATTTCAGAGAATGGTTATGGTTGGAAGGGGCCACAGTGGGTCATCTGCTCCAACCTCCCTGCTCAAGCAATAATCTTCAGAACTGCAGGAAAGAGAACTTTTAAAGTTGAGATTTACAATCTCAGAGTAGTAAATACACTTTTGAAAGCATTGCAGAAATCCTTAAGCTTTGGTGTGTCCCACGAAGCCAGTCTACCAACTGAGTTCTATGATTTAGGAAAGGTCAAGAAGGCATCAGTTGAAATACTAAGAAATGGCATTTTTTGTCCCTTTTGCTTTGCATTTGTTTATACATCTGCACTGGGATCAGCTTAATTGTAAGTGCCTATATAGCATATTAGCCTTTTTCTGAATATTGCCAGTGACATTTGATGGGTAATTTTGTGCTCTGTGCTCTTCATTATTAAGAGCCATCAGCTGTTGAAATTAAAGCATTGTTGTCAGATACGCTTTTCTTTTGGGCTCTGATCTTGCAAATGAACCACATTACATCAATCCTGAAACTCTTCAATTGTGCACAGCAGAATATTTATCCTTATCATGCTACTCATGATGTTAGAGACTCCCCTACTCCCTTTTTTCCCACTCATGCCAAAAGGGCATGAGTGAGATGGGAATGGGGAGACAGGAGGGCCCTGCAAACAGCTCTGTCAGATGCAGGTACACCTTGACTTTGTGCAGCGGTGTGGTGTGACTTCCCTGTCCTCGTGTTGCGCGGAGCTTTATGTTAAAAATCCGACATCTCACAGTGAATGATGATCAGTTCAAAGTTCATTACTGTGTATAAAACCTTAGGGTTTGGGTAGATTATTGAGTTTTAGGCGGGGTTGATTTTGGTTTTAATTTTCTGCTCCTCATAAGCATTACTTTCCATTTTTTAGAAGTTAATTTAATCTTTGGCGTTTTCCTAGTCAGGTAGTATCAGATGGTTCATCTGGAGTCCTCTGCAGTCACCTTTTATTTTCATTTCCCTGAATAATATAATAACCTTTTGAGATTTATTTTAAATTATTTATAATATGTTGAAAAGCTCCAGCCTGAGCAGTGATCTCTGTGGAACCCACCAGCAAAGTAAATTCACTGAGTAAGCTGTTCATTGATCCCTTCTCTTTACTTCCAGTACTTTGTCTATGAGAGAATTTCCTCTCCTGTCCCAGGGCAACTTTGCATTCTTGAAAGCTTTTGCTCAAATACCTCGCTGAAAGCCTTTGGGGCTATAGCTTATACATGTGTGGTTTTTGTTTCTTTGTGGATTTGTGAGACTTAACCTTCCTTTTACACAAACCACATTAATTCCTGTCTTACACAGCATATTTATCCATTGTTCCATTCATTAATTCTTTATTCTTTATTTTGGTATCTGTCAATTACACCAGTCTGAGTGTCAGTCTCACCAGAGCACAGTTCCCTTGATAGCACCATACCATTTCAAAACATTTATTTGCTTCATCTATCATGCTTTCCACTGATCTGGTGCCAAATCAATTTTAATCAACAAGTTAGATGTTTAACATTAGTAGTTCTGCTGTTCCAACCTTGAGTTGCTGTTGAAATCCAGGGCAAATACCATGTGGTCTGGGTGATTTGCTACTATTAATTTTGTCAGTTTGTTTTGTAACCTCTTCTACTGATACTGCAATCAGGCAGATCTTCTAATGGGCTTTTTTTGCCTAAAGAAAGATCTCAGCATAGGAGTTTGCCTTGGCTCCCCTACATAGAACATAGATGCAGAAAAATCATTTATCTAACATTAGCCCTCTGAAACTGCATTAATGTGTATGTCTCAGGCCAATTTATAAAGCCATGTTGATTCCCCAGTTACAGAAATGAAATGCTGGAGACTGCTGGATCTGTTTCAGAGTTGGGTCTTGAGGGATAAAGTTTCTTTTCCCTTGCAGTTAGGAACATGAAGCAGTATAGTATGGTATCCCCTGTGTAATTTCAGGATCTATTGTCTTGTTTGATATTATTGCTATTTGGAAACAAAGGGGTATATGATGACCCTTCCATTTCTGCTCAAGGAACAAAGGAGAAGGTGAGTCACTGTCAGCTACCTGAAAGTCTTTCTTTTATCCCTACATTTCCAACAAGCATAAACCTACCAAAACATTGTAATACTGTTCTTGTTTTCCTTTCTTTTCTTTCCACACATGAACAAATTTAAGCTTCTTTCTTTATCTTTTTTGTTGCGGAGCAGATACAGATTATCTGAGAAACTGCTTTTCCAGTGCTGATCTGCAGAACATAATTGCCACAGCAGCACTGCCTAGCCTGAGTGCCAGTATCAGGGCATTAAGGTTCAAGAGGGTGCATGACTAAGCATCTTTCTACGGAGCAGGAGCTTTTGCATTGCAATGAGTGACAGAAAGCCAGATTCTTTTTCCAGCTCTTTCCTAGAGTGTGTCTGTGCCCTTTATTGCAAAGGCACACAGAGGCAGCAGATTACCTGCATTTCTGCAACCTCTTCTACTGGGAAAATACCCTTAGAAATGTTCCCTTGCTGCCATCGTGTGGTCCAACGGATTGTATCCTGCAAGTCTGCTTGTGCTAATGGAAATCGGCACTCCCCCAGCTTTCTGAAGGCAGTCTTTGGGAGAAGTGGTCTTAAAGTGGGAACAGGATCCTTTGCCTCCACTTGTTTGTGATCTGTTCAGAAGAAACCTATGATTCTTAATTCAAAATTGTTTTGTACTTTCTAGAGTTTAGTATTTGAAGTGAACTCTTTGCTGTGTGCACTTAAAATTTGGATCCTGATACTGCTTCTGTTTCTCTATGTATCAGAAGTACCATTGTATTGCCATGTATTGTTCTGTGTGACTGTGCTCCCAGTTAAAATGGATTTACATGTGAAATAGTGCTGTAAGGAATTTCCCCCTTTTTATCCCATTACTGGCCACCTACTTTTCTTCCCCATGTCACTTGACTGAGATGGGTCTGGGAAGTGGCTGGTTTTGCGTGGCAGTGGTGGTACGAGACCAACACATGGAAATGGAAGACTTGCAGTTGGTTCAGAGGGCAGGCTTCTCCTACGCCTCTTCAGGCGATCAGCTCGTACCTTGGTTCTCTCACAGCAATTGCAAAACAAATACCTGAGTGATGTGAGAAATGAGGTCCAAGATTAGGTTAAAACGAGTAGCTGATTTGTCAGTTCAGAGCTTCCTTTGCATTATTTTTGACATGTAATTAAACTGCTTCCTAGAATATTCCTGGTATCTTAATAGAGGTGAATTTATCTTAGAATATTCAAGAGGTGATCTTTTTAAGGTATTTACGTGGATATCTGTGTAGTTGCACATACTGCAATGTGGTTTGGGTTTTTTTTTAGAAAATCTGTATCTGTGTGGAAACTAGTTGTCTCTACCTTAAATGGAAAAAGTGTCTCCCCACTGAACAAAAATAGAGTTTGTGTGTCTGAAGGATTGCAAAATTTTATGTAAAGTATGGAAGCACTGGAAGAAATATTGGGAAAAGTAATGAGGAAGCACCAGATGGAGTTGGAGGAAGCATAGAATGGCAGTGGTTGGAAAAAACATCTGAAGTGACTCATTCTTACATCCGAGTACTGAGTGTGAGCTACACACAGTGCGCACTTGCTGTTTCCGTCTGGCTATTCATAGAAAAGGGATCCTGTATGCTGTCTACCTGGGCCGAGCACATAGACAAGGTTGTGTGAAGGGACATTTGGTACCAGTTTTTGGGTTGTTACTCAGCTGTTGGGTATTCCTTTGCATGTCCTCAGCAATGAGAAAACACAAAGTATAAGCCAGTACTGGATGTAGTGGTACAGATTGTCTATACCCTTAGAGGATTTGCATGCCCAGAGGGTTGGATGTTCAATGTGTTCTGCCACCACAGCTGCCCTTTGCAGCACAGCTGCCCTAAGGTCAGTATGCTCTGCACATCTGCAGCCAGTCAGAGAAATCACTGACTGGAGCTAGTTACAAACCTGTTCCTATGCTGTGAGTGTCCAGCATTCTCACCTCACCTCACAGTAACTTGCTGTTTTTTAGCCTCAGTGTCATATTTAAAGATGCCACAGTTCAGGTTTCTGGCTTAGTTTACTGCATTCATTCACATATATTTGCTTGTACTGTGAAAGTCCTGCTTAAATTTTATGCCCACCTTTTTCCTTTGCCAGTGAGCTAGAGGCATTTGTTGAAGACCTGAAGAAGGACTCTGCTGCTTCCAGCAAGACAGTTACACTGAAGGATGTTGAAGATGGAGCCTTTCTTTTGCGTCAAGTGGGAGAAGCTGTTGCTACCCTGAAAGGTATGCACTTTTCCTTTTGTTTCTTTTAACCACAGTGGATGAGTCCAATTTTGCCTTTGATCTGGGGGCATTAACTTTCACTTCCAAAAAGATTTAAAGTTGGGATTAGGGAGCTTGCTGCATGGCCCCTGGAGAGAGGTAGATGCTCAACTGATTAACAATCATCCATTACTCCCCAGGGCTTTTATCATTTCCTCTTCAGCTTTACGGCTGCTTTCTTTGCAGGAGAGTTCCCAACGTTACAGAATAAAATGCGTGCGATCCTGCGGATTGAGGTAGAAGCTGTGAGGTTCCTCAAGGAAGAACCCCACAAGCTGGACAGCTTGCTGAAACGTGTGCGCAGCATGACCGACATCCTTACTGTGCTTAGGAGGTGAGAGTTGGTTTGCTTTTTTGTTTATTCAGACCTAAAGCATTTCCTCAAGCAGGGCTGAAACAGCTTTTATGTTTGGGTTCTCATCATCTTCCTAGGTAATTTTGAGAAATTCATCTTGCTTGCAGTATTTATAGATTATTCCTAAAGCCCTCTCAAAAGAAATCAAATTAGCTTTTTCTGTGCTCTCTGCAGTGGTTCTGTTCTGACCAACAGCCTCAGTCACTGAAATGTTACAATTGAAACTAGATCCGTCTCAACTCAGCACTTCCAGATTTGGGAAGTACGCAGATGAGAAAACTTACAAATGCAACAGTCCCTTCTCTGGGCTAATTAACTCTAACCATTTACTGCAATTTAAACTAACAGAAATATCTCTGACACTGAAATGTGCATCCCCTAAAACATAGCAGTAAGAAATAAAACAGGAAAATGGTCTTAAGTGGATAAAGGTATCCTAAACATTCTAAAAGAGATAAATCGTTTACAATACACTTCTGAATTAATACAAATTCTTTATTCTGTTCTTTACAAGCAAGATGGATATTAGAAAAAGTTGAAATGTTAGATAAAACTTATGTCCACTGAGTGCCAGTGTTTAGCTGTGTTTGTCAGAATATTTGAGCAGCAAATGACAGCTGGTTTATATGATTCTATAGGCATTAGATTTAACTCCTACTTAAAATTGTCAGTCGTGGTGGTCTCAGTTTTATTTCAATGACAAGAAAATGTCATTCCTAAGACTACTGTCACTACCGTTATTTTAAGGAATGTAGGGATGTCATTGTTTCTGTATATCCTGGAGCATATGTAAAATGGATTTGCCAGTACTGGCAGATGGATCAAATAGTTTATGTAACAGGTCTTCTAAGAGCCATTACTGATTTTTTTTCCATGCAGATAAACATCTATATCCTTTCACATTAGTTTGATTTCCTTAAAAATTACTACAGTTATTTCCTGTCTTGCCCTGCTTGGAAAGAAAAATAGAACAATAAGCTATGCATGCCAAGGTTTTACCAAAAGTCTTGTTTTGCAGCAAAATTACATATTAAGCCTCATAAAGTCTGTTTCAGTAATGGAAAGCTGATGGCATTTGATGGTTCACTATACTCTGAAGCTCAGTCATTTCACAGCTAGCTGCCAGACATAGTTGCCTCTTTGCATCCTCAGCTCATCCTACCCCACACTCTTGACAGACAAGACCTTTGTGAAATATCATTTGATACAGAAATTTCATTTGAAGGCTTTATTTTGGTGATGTGCCAGATTTCTATTTCACATTATGTGTAGCTTTACCTTTCTGTGCTAATAGTCCAGGAACATCTTGTTTAGTATATAACTAAAGGCTTGTAAATATTTTAAAAGGCAGAACCATCTGAATTGAGAGTGGCTTCTTTAAAATTCTAGCTCTGACAGAAAACTATAAAATCATATGACTGAGAGCATCAGGAAGACAATCCACCATTTTGATGATTTTGCTATAGGTGGTTTTTCCTTGCAACAGTTTATTGTTAAGTATTGTTCCCTACTTGCCCATATGCTAACCATGTGCCACGCTGTTGTGTTCAATTTGGCTGGGCAGACATGTTACAGAAGGACTGCTGAGGGGTGTGGATCCATCCCAAGCCGTGCAATACTCAGCTATGGAGAAGTCCACTGCAGCTGACACTCTGAAAAACCAAGAGGAGCACAAGCCTTCCCAGGGACATGCACAGCAAAACCTCACAGCAATCACATCAGAGTCCCAGGTGTCATCAGTTAAGTCAGAAGTCATCCCTGTCTCCACAATGACTGTCCATCACGTGCAGAGCTCACCAGTTGTCATCCATCAGTCTCAGCACTCATCAGCCCTGGTCAACCATTCCCAGGGTTCCCCCACTTCAGGCACTCACAGTGAAGGTGTGCTGGCAGGGGGTCACCTCCCAGCCACACCACCAGCCCCACTGCAAGAGCCCACAACAGGATCCCAGCCCACACAAGCCACACCAGCACCACAGGTCTCTGTCAATGGCACCACCATGCAAAGTCTTTTCATTGAGGAAATTCACAGTGCAAGTACCAGAAACCGAGCTGTATCAATTGAGGTATGGTATATTCTACTCAATCAGCTGTCCTCTCCTTGAGTCTGAGCTCCCAGTCCCTCTCTTGAGACTGCAGGTCGGATTTTTCAAATGCACCCTGGGGATTTATGTGCTTAACCCATAACTACACTGTACTTCTGAAGATACCCTCTCATTTTGTCCCTGCTCATTGTATAAGGGTTGGACTACAAGACCTGTAAAGGTCTCTTATAACCCAAGCTATTCTAAGATTCTATGATTTCAAATGCAAACATTACATGTAACCAAAATGAGTCCCTGTTTTTTAAATTGACTATTAAAAATCAGAATTCTATTTTATAATAACTTATTTCTGAGCAATAGCATGTAGTTCTCTGGCAACACTTGCATCTGTGGATTTCATTCACTTTTTAAATCTCCATATTGCTTATTATGGAGAAGTAAAAGTGAAAGTGTGTGAAGTTCCAGTGGTTTCTCACAGACATATCGAGAAAACCCACAGGTGAACTGTTGTGTCTTATTACAGATATTCACTTTAATCACCAGTGTGACATAGTAAGGCAGAGTTGCAGGTTTAAATTTTGCCTTTGTTCCTTTGGTGAGCAGAGGCCACTGTGTGTGTTTGTGCCATATCTAGCACAATGGAAGTCAGAACCAGTGTACAGTTAGTGCTAACGTATTTCCTCTAGTTGAAAAATCTATCCATACTGACCTATAATGTTTACACATCAAATTTATTTTTAAGTAAGTGATCAAAATGGAAATCAGAGAAATAAACAGGCGCTTCATTGGTTTTGTCTAGAAAGCTGAAAAGAAATGGGAAGAGAAAAGGCAAAATCTTGATCACTATAATGGAAAGGAATTTGAAAAGCTCTTGGAAGAGGCCCAGGCCAATATAATGAAGTCAATTCCTAACCTGGAGATGCCTCCCCAGCCAGCAGCCCTGCCTAAAGGGGATGCAGCAGAAAAGCTGGAAGTCTCAGGTAAGGTTTACTAGAGTAAATGGTGCTAAAGAATTGCATATCTGGAAAAGAGAGGTAACTTTTCATACTTTCTAGAATGGTTTAAGTTCACAGATGGCAAGCAATGTTTCTGAATACACAAAAATCTGCTTTAAAAAGCAAGAAATTTGCTTTGTGTGGGTAGAACAGCAGTAAAAGTTGGCAATTGCAAGCAGGAAGGTCCAAATTAGGTATTAGGGAAAAAACTCATAATGATAAGGAAGGGTGAAGCAGGTTGCATGAGGCAATGAGGAGGATGCAAGATCCCCATCATTGGAGAGAATGGCTTAGACTGGCATTGATCAAGAATTGGTCAAGAATAGGTAGAGCAACTTTATGGCAGCAAGATGGTGGAATGTCCTTCCAGTCCTATTTCTTTCACAGTTTAACATACAAGTCCATGTCTGATTTTCCTCAAAATTCAAGGAGCAAAGACAAAACCTTGTATTTATCCCGTTAGCCAAATATGAATCAGCTGTAAAATTCTTACCCAGCTGCTTAAGCAATAGGACCTCTGGCTCAGCAGTCTGTGTCTGACAGAGGCAATGGGAGATGCTGTCTGTGGGAAGCGCTGCAATCTGCTAGTCCAGCAACCTCAAGTGATTTTAGAGGCAATATCCCAATCTCTTCATGTCCATTATGGAACTTTTATTCAGTAATTCCTCTATACCTGCTGGTACAATTTGCATCCCCACTGCTGTGGCAGTGAACTCCCCATCTTGTGAAGGACCTTTCCTTCATCTGTTTTAAACTGATCTTGTACCAGGACTGAGTTCCCCATAGTTCTGATATTCTGCAGTTTGGCAAACAACACCTCTGCATTTCCTTTATAAAATTATGAAATCATGGAGGAGGTGGATAAACCTTTATCATATCCTGGAGTTCTCAGCCTGCCCCACAGACTTCAAACTGCGAGCTTGCAGCTTTTTTGATCCCTCCATCCAGGCCAGCTGCTTCCTCCCCAGGCTGGATTCAGTTGCTCTTCTCTAACTCCACTGTGTCCTCCAGGAGCTGTGGAGGTCAGAGCTGCCTGCTGCACTCAAGGTGTTGGCATGCCAACATTGTAAACAGCTGAAAAACAATGCCCTGGGGCTTGTGTAGGCAAACTCATGTAGAATTTTGGAGCAGTGTTTTCAGATCCAGCATTTTGTTCTTGGGTGCACCTTTGACACTACCAAGTTAAGGCTTCTTGGATGTTTCGCAACATACATGTTTAAAATAAGTTCTGTTGAACCTCGTAAAATAATTTTAGAATTCTGGCACCATTCAGTGAGGTTACTGGCTAGCAACACAATTAGCTTGTATAATGTGTGGCATAAATAGAAAACCTGAAAATAAGTACCATATGGGTGCAGTGAGCTGTGACATCTTAAGAAGTGCAAGGCACAGTAACTGAGAAGTTTCGTAACTCACATAGTTAACTAATCCACTTCTAGAATCCAATTTTTCACAGTGTGCAGCCAGCAGATTTAAGAAGATACTTGATGAGATTGAGACATTTGCCTTCTGTTGTGCATAGTGAATCCTGTAATAGTAACATGAATGTGAGGACAGCAAAACTTTTCCTTAATATCTGATTAATTAAATATATCACATAACACTCAGCATCTCTATGATTCAGGACGAAAAGTTCAATACCAGTCTGCTGTAGACTAGAAAACTGAGCAACATAAGAAAAGACAGACCACCTACCTACCAATATGATACCTAAGAAATTTTGGCCATAAATTTGCAGAGCCCTCTGTTGGCTCAGCTGCAGAGCCCAGATAGATCAAGCTGCCAGATTATGTTCCTTCAGCCATTCTTCACATGGAACCTCTCCTAGTGAAGAAAATTGTTTAGGTTTTTTTTTCTCTGCAAAGCACAAACCAGAGTAAAATTACACACTTTACACAGTCATTCAGATGACTGTAAATGTTTCTTTAATGTCTTGACTCTAATTGATCTTTTTTTCCAGATTGTTCAGGGAAAAATTTGGGGAATATTTCTAGCATAAACATTAGAAATTTGGCCCCTTCATCTCTTTTTGTGCCTTCATATATGAGAATGCCCTGATTTTTGCGAATGCTGAGTGATCAGTAGCTTCCATTAAAGATAGTTTATCTGGCTGGCTTAAGGCAGGCATTATTATTTTGAAATCTTTTGGATTTAATTTGCTACAAGTAGAAGTCTATATGGTGGGGGAAATTAATTCCAGTCTATCTGTGCTGGTTGAAGAATGCTGCAGTTTAGTGAAACAGCTGGCAACAAACAACTCCTGTTTTGTTCACAGAAGTGCCGAGCCCTTGGGCACCAAAGATAAGGTTCCATAAAGTGCAAGGTTTGTTCATGCATGATATCAGGCTCAGTGAGTTGAATTTGTTCATTTACTCCTTCCTCTTTAAATATGCCAGAAGAATTCAGCCAGGTATGGGGAGGCAGGGGGAAGTATCAGAATAAGGTCGTTCCCTCAGGTTTTTTCCTCCAACGTTTTTTTTTCCTTTCCATTTGTATTGGGGAAATATAATTGTTTAGTAAATAAGATAGAAACCCATCTTCAGAGTTTTATGTCTTGCTCAGTGTCACTGCACTCACTGTGAGCAAAGCCCATCACAACTTTTCCTTAATGACTCCAGCTAAGGGATGGGAGGGGGATTAGCCTTCCATAACCTATGCACCTGCCACACTCTCTGACAATTTCTTTTGCCTGTGTTACTCCTTTTTATCTCCCATTTTGAAAATGGATGAGTGTCTCAGAGATGTGAATAAGATGGTAGGAATCATGCTGTCTTTGTGTCTTCTTTGTCTCTCATCCAGCCTTGTTCTCATTAAGTGGGAGAAAAACTTGGACATTCTTGCAGTCAGAGCCCCTGCCAGTCTGAGGGTAATGGGTTGTGCCCACTCAAAGGAGTAGGGATTTGTGAAGGCTCAACATCATAGTCTGCTAAAAACTATCCTAGATAAGTACTCTGATTTTACAGCAGCAGGTCTTAATTTGGGCTGGTCAAACTATATCTGATGTAACTAAAAACTAAGTGGTGTGTATTGACCGAAGAAGTGATATAATGTAAAGTGCACCTGGAAATTCTTGCAACCCAGCAAGTGAGTACCAGATCATCAGAGAGGGATATAATACAACAGAACATTTCTTTAAACTTAAGCAGCTTCAAAGAACATTTGAGCTAAGAAGGGAACAAAGATGAGGCTGGGTCAGACAAGGGCCCTGTCCAGCCCCAGTGGCCAGCTGGAGCATTGGAGAAGCCTCACAGACCCCCAGGAGTGCACAATTATGCAATAACTTACCCAGAGGGAACACTTAGCCCTAAACATCTGGGTAATCCCAGAAGCAGGAGGTTTTATCTTTTTGGATTATATTTATTCCAGCTGTTTATATAACACTGAGTAGCTGCAGAAAGGTCATTCTTTTGTTCTTGTAAACAAACGTAAATGGCCATGTGAAAATAATGGCTTTTGCCATGTATGATGCTTAGCCTGTGTCCAGGAACACAGAGGGACAGGTCATGAGCAGGGTAATGCTGCTTCTGGAAAAAACGCTGTCCAGACACAGTGGGGAGGAGGAAGGGGCAGCTGATGGGGAAGCATAGTCAGGGGAATGCCAGTTTGAGAAACAGATCTTCTCTTGGAAGATTCTCTTCAGAAAACAATGGGTGGCTCTGCTCAGCGTTTGTATTTGTATTTGAATCTTCTTGGGTAAGCAAAAAATATATAGGGCTCTTATGTGGTAATTCAAAGGGAAAACTGCATTCCTGGAATAGTAGTAAGAAAAGCGGAAATAAGGGCTCTCTTAAAGAGGAGCAAGTGCAGTTGCCTTTGGTGGTCCCCTCCCCTGCTCAGAGGCAAGGGGATTCTCTGAACTGTAAAGGTGTCATTTCTAGAGTACCACTTACATTTTCACTTTCAGCCTTTGCCTGAACTTAGCTAGTTGTGTCTGACTATAAGATGGATAAAACTCTTCAGCTCCTCTCCTGGCACCTTGCCAGCAGCACCCCTCAGGCAGAGCAGAAACATGTGCTGGTTGCTTCAGAATTGCAGAGAACAACGTGAAGCCTCCAGGTTGGTGTCTCGCTGGTATCCATGTCAGTGGCCATGCTTTCAAAGGAGACTGCAGGGCACTGTCTGTAACCAGGGACTCAGGCAAACCTGCACCTTACAGGCTTCTTCACAAATGTGTGCTCTGCTATCCCACTTGGGCACCAAGGGCTGAAGCCCAGCTCTAGTGGCATGGTGCAAAACTGAAAAATTTCTAGGTGAAGTGACCCAGTTTCTCTAGGCAAGTACAGTTTACTTTCATTGGAGGCAGTTCCACTTGAATACCGAATGTGTTTCTATTCATATATTCAGCAAGAGGACCTTTTAAGACATTTTTTCCCTTTCCACTTGAAGTAGGTATGCAAATGCTGTTTTCCTCTCCTTCACCTGTGCTTACTTTGTGCTGTTCTCTTTACCTGCAGAAGAAGTTCCTGATGGAGAACAGGATAATGACAAGCTGACGAAGTCTCCACCTCCTCCACCTCCGAGGCGCAGTTACCTGCCAGGGTCAGGACTAACCACAACGAGATCAGGAGATGTTGTCTATACAGCCAGGAAAGAGGCTGCTGCAGTCAAGGTTTGAGGATTCATACTCTTAGCAGTCAGACTGTTGATGAGTGGATGGCACAGAGACAAGATACAGGCTTGGGCCTATAAACCACAAAATAAGTTGAGACAGAGCTATGTCCTGTAGAGCTACTGAAACTGCTTACCAGGGCACACTTCTTTTAGGCCAAATGAACACGTAAGATTTGACCAGTTCTGTTTACAGGAGTCTTGCTGCTCATATCTGCTGGCAGTGTAGAAGGCAGGTTACATACAGGCTGCTTTCATTTGGAGTGGAAATAGGATTAAAAATTAAAAAAAGGCATGCCTTACACAGATGGGGGAAGATCAGCTCAGATTTGAGAGTTGCTTTTACAGAAATGTTGCACATTAGTTTCTTTGGGCTTTTTTTCCCCATCTGTTCTGTTCTGTTCTCTGAAGGAAGTCCAAGTTAGAAAGCTTTTTAATGTGTGAGCATCAGCAGTATTGGTTGCTTTTGAACTGATGAAATAGCAAGAAAAGGGGCCTGGCAGTAGGGGAAATTCAGTAGTGCTGGATTTTCAGTGTTTGCTTTCCATCTTAGGAGGGCTCAACTATGTCATCTGTCTGTACTTTCTTATTGCTTTGTAGGAATGCAGTGAGGATGCTGGGCAAGTAGCACAATTGAAAGCCCCTAAAGAGGATCAGGCATTGTCTCAGAGCACAGGACATGGTATAGCATTGGCTGCAAAGGATGAAGAGGAAGAGGAAGGAGATAAAATAATGGCAGAATTACAGGTATGTCTTTTGGGTTGCTCATGAAGACTCCTGTGCCCAGTAGTCTTTCTAGGGCCTCAGCATAATTTCTGGCTCAGAACATGAAGGAGAGTAGATCAAACATTGGTGTGCATTTGGTGCAGTTGTCCCTGGCCTAGTGTTGCTCACCTAGTACCAGACTGGCGAGGTGCTGAGTACCTGTCACCTGTGTTAACTTTGGTGGGAACAGAGAATATGGCTCCTGGTGGGCTGTGCTCATTTGTTTTGTGCTATGGTCTAAAGTTTTCTGGAGAGTTTGAAGACTGAGACATTGCCTGTTCCCTGTTGTGTAACTGGTACATCACTCTGCCAGTGGCATAGAAGTAGTGCTCTCTTGCTGGTCCTTCACTGAACACCACATAGGCCAGTTTATGTCAGTGGTGGCCATGCTGCAGTAAAAGCCAACTGTTCCAGCTGCCATCAGTGAGCTTCAGCCTCCCAGGGGCACCTGCTGTCCTCCTCCATGTCCACATGAGGGAAGGAATTATGGATCAGCTTAACTGGCTGTAATTTCTGACGTTGGGGTGTTTCAGAGCAGTGTCATGAGATGATTCCTGCTGTCCACCTGCGAAAAAGTGGGTTTGATGCTGCCCAGGGAGCATTTGTAGCACAGGAGACGTGGGTGTTAGGCAGTAACTGTTGTGTTTGATGGGTGCATCCTGCCCCTTTGCTCTGCTCTCATCCACCAGTGCTTCAGACAGCTGGTTTGCAGGGAGTCAGAGCAGCACTTTACTAGTGTGACAGGAGAACTGGACACGGGGAAACTGTCACATCCTCTCCTGTCTCTGGGAAAGCAACCCATCTGCCTTGCAGCTGATGACAATGAAGTGGAGGTTAAGATCTGGAAAGGGCAGCTGAGAGGAGCCAAGGATGAGAAATAGGCATGGTTGCTCAATAGGGGCAGGAGTGCTTAAATGCTAAAGTTGAGGACTAACAATATACTCTTTTTAAAGTGATACCAAATACCAGGTATACTTCAGAAGGTAAACAGGGTACCATGTTTTAGAAAGGGCAAATTGCTTGATCTAAGCAGGCAGATTAGTTTGATACCAGTCATAGGCCAAAAAACAGAAAATGAGGTATTGGGAATTCAGTAAGTGATGAACTTAAGGACAGACATAAACAATTATGCTAGCAAACGTAATGGAACACAGCTCTGTCAAAGCAAACAACACTCTTTGATCAGGCACTAGGTTTAACTGCTTAAGCTGTATTGTATAACTATGCACAGTTTTGGAAGGCATTGGCTCAAACATCATACAACATTCTGATAAAAATCTGGTATCTCAGAACATACCAGAAAAACCCTATCATAGGATGATTGAGAGCTGTCTGGTTTTGAAAGTGCTGCCCTTGGTGCAAGTGTTTATAGACAGGTCCCATAGGAATCAGCTACAGGCTGTGTCTGTATTTTCATCAAGAGCCTGGAAATACATTTAAAATCCTTACTGTGTAAATCATCCTAATTCAAACTAGTGAAGTATGAGAGCAGGAAGATGATAGCAATCCATTTGCTGAACTATAGTGTCCACATGAACAACATACAGTCCAGGCCACAACTGCATGTCTTGGAAAGAAACAGGAGTTGGAGTAACAAGTTTACAGGAGCTCCCAGGTCAGTGCTATTACTACAAAGTTGTGTCTGCTTTGGGTGTAGATGTGAGAACAGGGTGTCTTTATCTCTGTGTACAGGATCAGTGAGATCAACACTGGGCTGCTGCATCCATGACTAAGTATCTGTGTGTCCCCCACTTAAAAAGACTGTTAAGAATATGCAGGTTCAGAAAAGTACAATGTGAAGATTTTTAATGTAGCAGTAAAAGGCGTAATAGTAAACATCTGCTGTAGCACAAAATGTTACAGGTGTCTTGGACCAAAGTTATTAAATGAACAAATTACTAAAGGGAAATAGTGGCATCTTAAAGCCTGTTCACTTAAAGTGGTCACTTAAAGCCTGAATAGTGGTCACTTAAAGCCTGAAGGACTTTGAGGATGCCTAACTCAAACCCACATCACTGGTCTCACAAATGGGTGATCTCCTATATTATGAAAAGCAAGACTATTTTTTCTGTTAGTTTCTTCTCATCTTAGGTACTCTTGTCTATAAACACATATAAATATGATGTAGTACAAAATCAGAAGAAATTCTGTATCCTGATTTTTTTGCTCTGGATTTTTTCATTATTCTTACTTCTCTGATTTTGCATAAATATGCAACACATGTGAGAATTACAGTATTTAAAGAACAGGCCTCATTCTAATTGTAGTTAGGGCTATTAATTTAATGAGTTTCCAGGAATTAAATAACTTCTCTAATACATGGTATAAAAATACAATGTTTATGCATGTCTCAGTGTGTCTGACTCCTGTAAGTACTTCTCCCTGTTTGCTTTGGCTGGCAAAGTTATCCCACCTATACATCTCACTGAAGGCAGACTGTGCCAGCAGAGGCCCACAGAAACTCCAGTGATGTGTATTTTCAGCCAGCACTGCACAGTGATAGCAGCAGTGATAGTTTTGCTCCTCCAGACCTAGGAGCCAATTGCAAAAAAAAAAAACCTCATAGGAAATGGAAGGAGGATAGCAAGATAAAGGGCTGAAAAGTCTAGGCCATGCCCTGGGTGGAAGGCCAGTGGTCCACAATGACCATACGTTGGACTGTCGCCATCTGGTGCATTAGTGAAGGCTGTGGCATAGCTAAAGTTTTAATAAAAGCTTGTGTGGGGAGTAGAGTTACGTAAGTCTTGTGTGATTATCAGCCGCTAAGAAGTAGGTACTGTCAAAGCCAAAGTTTGTCATGGCCTTCCTACTTAAATGTGGATAGTCTTCAATACCTCAGTGTGCCTTCATCTCCCCATCTGCAAAATCAGAAATCAAGCTCATCCTCTTTAGAGGGAGCACTGAGGTCAGCATGATATTAGAGTGCAGTCTTGACACACCAGAGGGGATGCCCTGGTTCTCTTAGTCTGATAGTCTAAAATCTCCATTGTCTTATGAGCTTGCAGATAATATTGTTGACCTGTGACTATTAAAACAAATGCACTCTTTGTAGTCAGTTATCTCCAGATACTTCTGTGTAAAAATTCTTGGTCTTCTGATAACCTACAGTATTTGTTTCCTAGGCTTTCCAGAAGTGTTCTTTTATGGATGTTAACTCAAACAGTCATGCTGAACAGTCCAGAAATGATACACATGTTAAAGACATAAGGCCTGGGACTTTAATGCATCACAAGGAAAAGAAGGTAACAAGAGGCAATTACAAACATGCCACCCAGTCTTGGCATAACCTTCTTTCCTTCAAAACTAATCTTATATCTCATGTCCTGTTCTCTTTAACACCCACCCACTGCTGCCCAGTGGTTTCCTTCCTTTTATCTCAGTATGGCTCAGAAACTCTCATATGGAACATTACCTTTAACTACATTATGTGTCTCATCAGCAATTATGCAATGGTACCATGAAGTTTTATTATTCTGTAAAATCAAAATTAAAAGAAGATCCATCAGTTTCTGCCGAAGAGATGCTCCTACTTCTTAGAACATCCTTTCTGTACTGTTCTAGCAGGGGATAGTGAAGCATCTCTCCTAAGCTTGATTCTCCTAGAGGTGAATTAATGGTTCCTCTCAGTCTCTAGAGCCAATTTAGAGGATTTTTGCTTTATTTCATTTGTTGGTTCCAGAAATGGTAATTAGATATTCAGAAATCCCATTCTGTTTATTGGATGGCAGAGTCAAGATGGACAAGCAGAATTTGCCCTTATGCTAAAAGTTAATTCCCAAAATTCACAAATTCACTTTTCAGTCATGGGATTGACAAGAGGTGCAGCATCTGGGGCAATAGCCAAGCTGGGGGGAATTTCACAGCTGTGTCTGCACTGCAGTTGACAATTAATTGAGTTGATAGGAATTAGTGGGCAGCCAATGATCAGGATAAGAAAAGGACAAGTATTTCTGCCCTTGCAGGCCTCTTTTTCATGTGAAAGTTGTGTCACTGCTGGGTTTAGGGGGCATGAGAACTTGTCAGCCATATGCCGGTTTGCAGTGAAGAGGGGCACAGTGGAGAAAGATACACAGCCCTTTGGCACAGTATTTCAACTTTGTCATGTATTTTGTGTGTAAGTTCAGGGCATTGCACTCAAGGACTTTGCTTGGAGCTGCCCAAACAGCAGTTCTGGTCTAAAGCTGCAAACACCTGGCTGGGGAAGGGTAAATTAGGTCCATTGGGATGAGGGAAGAGTGAAAAATTGGTTTGTTGTGGAATGTATGACAGTGTTACAGAGAAAAAAGTGTGAATTCATCTTCGTTACTACTGGTGTCAGAATGAGATGATTATATTGTTCCATGAAATCCTGGGTCACCACTCAGGACACTGCACATCCTGTAGCACGAATATTTCTTTGAAAGTGCTGCCAAGTAATTGCCCTAAACTGCTATTTATTTAAATAACAGAGAGTCCAGGAAATTAAGGTTAATGAGATCTGTTTTTGTAATCTGACATGACAGAGTATTTATTGGTTTTAAATACGGAACATTATGGTCATGATAAACTTACAGAAGAAGTGAATTTTGTTGTGGTTTTATTTTTTTAGAAGAAAGGCAACAGTTCCTAAAATGAGGTATATTGTACAATGACACCAAGAGATGTTGCACTGAGGCTTGGAACAAGAAGTTGAACTTGCCAAAAAAGACACAGTCAGCATATCCATAGGCAACAAGGGCCATTAAGTGACTTAGCCTAATTCTGGGGGGGTCTGACATGTAATTGGACTGGGAAGGCACTTGCCACTTAGCAGGTCGGAGCCTGAGGGGATCACAAGCCCTGGTGTTTTGTTCCAGTACCAGCTCTCAGCATAAAGTGCAGACAGTGTCAGCCTGCCCACTGATGTCTCGCTGCCTGTGCTGGTTTGCATGACAGCTCCTCCTTGTTTAGGAATATGGGGGATGTCAGGGTTTCCATGGAGCAGCTGTTCAGCCTTGTTACTGCTGAACAAGCCTTTGTAGAGGTGAACTGTGATTGTGGTCTATTGCTGACTTTCTTGCTGCTCCATTTTAATTGTGTGTAAAGTTTTTCTGTGTAAAATCCGTAGATAGTATATAAGAAAATATCAGGAGGTGTAGAAACTACACCTGGTGACCCTCAGTATGCACAGGGAGTGCATGCAGTAGCCAACCTGGTGGTTTCTGTACTGTCATTCATGCACCACAGCTGGGAGAGCAATGCTCCTGACAGTTCTGCACATCCTGATACTTGTGTAAGTGTAATCTGTCTTCTGGTGTGTTAGGAGTCAGCTTCTAGTCTCAAGCAATGTCAGCAGTATCGGTTCTAGGTCACTGTCTTCAGGCACTTGAGGCCAAGTTAATTTCCTTGCTGGTGAGTCATCTTTTGACAGTAGGTTTCTCTCCTGCTTGTTCATAGGCATGGTGTCTCTCCTGAGGTCATTCCCTCACCCTGATGATTGGTGTTTATCCTAAGCTGTCACTAGCACTTAAAACAAGCCCTAGAGAAAAGCCTGGTGTTATGAAAGAGCATCTCCAGGGATCCTCACTTGAAAATAAAAATGTCCCCTTAAATTTGCATTGCTGGGAATGTACTACTTTTGAGCCAGTGGATGACCTCTCTGTGTGGTGTTTGGAGTTTCTGCTATAAGTGAATACAGCTCAGTGTTTCATTCTGCGCTTCCACAGGCACTGCAGAGTGCCATTCGTAACTCTGAAGGAATACTTTTAAGTTGCAGCAAGGATTTGCCTAGATTGTGATGATATTAACTGTGATGGGCAACATTAGAAGCAGCAAAATTAACTTGAAAATCAGCTTTTACTGGTATCAAACTTCCTTTCAAGGCAAGCCAGACTCTCCCATTTGCCTCTCTGGAAAGCCGTCAAGCCACAGCTCCCTGCTGTCAGCCCTTCCATGTGAGGCTCCCTTTGATGTGTCCCAGCAGAACTTAGTCAGATACTGTGAATCTTTTCAACTTCAATCTTATAAAAACGTGGGATTTTTTTTTACCTGGAAGGTGAACAGGTCAAGGTAGCACTGTGTTGGAAATTAGATAATTAGTGTGCTTGTGCATATTCTCAGGAGGCCCTGTTAAAAAAAGGTAACATCCCATCCTGGCCACATGCATAGCACAACGCAGTAACATCATGACTGTTCTGCCAGAATTTGGAGTTTTGCCCTGAGGAAAGATAGAAATCAGATAACTTCAAACATGTCTCTGCAGCTGTAAATGGAGTGGTGAGTTCATGAGGTCTGCGCTTCCCCCAGTATTAATTTTTTGGGGAAAAAAGTCCTGTAAAGGTAAAAGCCCTGAATAACTAAGTAATCCGACTTTCCCCCTTAGGTGTATGGGGCTACAACAGGATCTCCCACAGATAGTGATCATCTTAAAGAGAAGAGGGAAGGGAAAACTGAAGAAGAATTGGGTTCTGATTCATCCAGTACAGCTGACAGTAAAATTGGCTTTTCAATGAATGACAGTCCTACATTTAGCAAGGGTTTGTTTATAGACAGTACAGACTATTCTAATAAAAACCTTCAGAATACAAGCACAAACCTGTCTGGTGTCAGTTTGCCAGAGGATGACAAACGAAGAGGGGCTCAAGATATTTTAGGATCCCATATTCCAGCTGTTGAAACTGGAAAACAAAAGGCAAACTACAGGCTCTCGAGAGATGGTCACCAGGGCCTGCCACAGAGTGAAGCCTTGCAGAGCATGGGTAAGCACATCCCCATCAGCAGCGTTGCCCCTCTCGCGAGGCACACACAGGAGGCTACAGGGCCTCAACCTTCCTCACAGGAGCAAGATGTTTCTGCAGTCAACTACAATCAGGTTGTGCTAAGACCCAAAGTGTACAGAAGTAATAGTGTGAACAGCATTGAAGACACAGACTCTCCAGCCAGCTCTCCGAGTGAAGACAACCCCCCCACAGAAAACATTGCTTTCATGATTACCAAAACAGCCGTGCAGGTCCTCTCCAGTGGGGAAGTTCATGATATAGTCAGCCGGAAAGGAGGAGATGTGCAAACAGTGAATATCGATGCGAGGAAGGATGTGGCATCAGAGAAGGGCATCCCAGAGAACACAGATGGAGAAGAGCCAGTGGTGTGTCTGGACAAAAAACCTGTCATCATCATTTTCGATGAACCGATGGATATCAGGTCAGCATATAAACGACTTTCTACAATTTTTGAGGAATGTGATGAGGAGTTGGAAAAAATGATGACAGATGAAAAGATAGAAGAGGAAGAGGAGGAGGAAGAAAATGAAGCACATGAAGTCTCTGAGAGCCAGAAGGAAGAGTCACCAGTAGTTAATGACAGAAAAGCGACCGCAGAGCATTCAGCAGCTCTCAGTCTCCAGGAGCCATACTTGTTTAACCTTCAGTGTGACTCTGCAGAAAGCAGACCTCCTGCAGAAGAGGAAAGCACAAAGACAAATTTTAGCAAATACCGTCAGATCTATGGGCTAAGCACAGAAGTAAGCTCGGACTCTGCTGACCAGTTTGGAAGCAGGCAGGATTCTAAGAAAAAATTCAAGTTTAAATTCCCTAAAAAGCAGCTGGCTGCTCTGACGCAGGCGATACGGACAGGAACCAAGACTGGGAAGAAGACCTTGCAGGTTGTAGTCTATGAAGAAGAGGAGGAAGATGGGACCCTGAAGCAGCACAAGGAAGCAAAGAGATTTGAAATCACTAGGTCTCAGCTTGAGGAGAGTGACAAAAGTCCTTGTGGGAAGCAAGAGGGACCCTCCGGAGCTGCAGCATCCCTGTCTAGGACTGATGAAATTCGACAGAGTACATACAGAACACTAGACAGCCTTGAGCAGACTATAAAGCAGCTGGAAAACACCATCAGTGAAATGAGTCCAAAACCTATCCCTGAAAACACATACACCTCTGAGGGAAGCACTGTCCCCTTCTCTGCCCAGATAGTACCAGAGACCCCAGCCCGAGAGCGTGTAGTGCTGGATGAGAGCCTTGCTGGCGTAGAGCCCCCTGCGTCAATCCCAGCCACTTCACGTAAGGTACCTTAGTCCGAGAAATCAAACCTCCAGCTGCTTTCTAAATTCTGCAATAATCACCATTAAACAAGAGGGTCTTGTGATTTGTTTGCTTCCTTTCAGGTGGCTTGTTTGGGCTCCCCACAAGGTGTCTAACAGCTAATAGACCATTGGTTTTTGGTTTTTTTTTAATCTCTGCTGCTGATTGGTGATGGGCAAATGCAGGGGAGCTGGGTCAAATAATCTGTGTGAAATGACAAGCGTCACTGACATGAAATCCAGGCTGATCAGTAGCTGAGCAGTTTTCTCCATTTGATTCTGGAAATTAACACTGCGGTGTGAAGCTCCTGAACTTTCCCTGCATGTAGTACTGTGGCTTTTTTTTTTGGCGCATGGTGTGCAGTCCTCTCTTCGAGCAGTCTGGTACTGATCACACCTTCTCCTTGTCTCCCCTCCCTGCCCCTCCACTCATTTCCACAGGGCTCCAGCGCTGCCTCCCAGACAAGCCGGATGCCAGTCCCCATGGCTTCAAAAACTAGACAAGGAAGCATGGAGAAATCTGGCAAACAGCACAAGCTGCAGGATCCCCGTCAATACAGACAGGTAGTTTTACCCTAAACCCGGTGTTTGGATGGACATTTCATGTTGTTTGTTTATTTAAACTCCAGTAACTGACTGAGATTATACCAAATATCGGATGCCTGAGGTCTAACTGGACGTCCTGGATCCTGGGGGCATGACAGTACTGATCTTTTCACCATGCTTGTGCATGCATGTCTGCAATAAAAAACCTGCTGCTTTTCTTTTTTTGTGTGTGTTTGGTTGTTTGTTTTGGGCTTTTCTTGTTTTCTATTTTTTCCTTTTTTTTTTGTTAAACTGTGGTATTCAGCTGTGATTTTAAGATGTCAACTACATGTTTACTTTCTGTTTGGTAAATGTGGTGGTTCTTTAAGAGAACTGGGAATGCTTCTGTTCAGAGTGTCTTTACAGGAAGCCTTGGACACTAACCTGTTGGTGTGTAGGTGGCAGTAGGTGCACAATAACTCTCCAGCGGGACATGTCTATTCACATGTTAATAACCCAGCATGGCCGACGTAGTGCCTGGTCTGTAACCCATAGATTGCACCTTCTCACAATGCTCTGTTGGCTTTCACTCTCTCTATGCACTCTTTGTTGGGCACTTCAGGTTTTCTACCAGGTCCAGTCCGTGGCTGCAAGACTTAGCTCAGGCCTTGAACTGTTAATTCTGATTCTCTGTAGGGCTATTTTCCCAGGTCCTGTTGGTTTATCATGTTACTGGCTTTCTGACAAACTGTCTCCTGCCGTCTTTATTTGCAGGCTAATGGAAGTGCTAAGAAAGCTGGTGGGGACTGTAAGGCTACTTCCCCTACCCTACCTGCTTCTAAGATCCCAGCCTTTTCTCCCACTTCTGGGAAAAGCAGCTCAGCACCTGCTTCTAGCGGTGACAGCTCTAACCCTCTTAATCCACCTACTAAAACCTCCATTCCTTCCTCCAACCTTCTCGGTCCTCAGACAGGTCGCATAACTTACTCTACCTCCCTCATCCCCTCTGTCTCTAACGGATCCTCCAAGTTTCAGAGCCCCACTTACCCAGGGAAAGGTCACCATCTCTCCTTCTCACTACAGACTCAAAACGGCCGGCCACCCCCTCCTTCCTCCTCTATCTCCCCTCCTTCCTCTCTCTCCCCCCCTTCACTGAACCAAGGTATGAAGAGCATCAGGACAATCCACACACCTAGTTTCAACAGCTACAAGGCACAGAACGGAAATGCCAGCAAGTCCGCCCCATCCACGGTCAAGGAGCCATCCTAAAGGCTAAAGCACAGCACACCTGCCAGGTCACCAAGGCTTTTTGTTCATTTTCAAAGAATCTGCAGCCAATATTTTAACCAGGGAATGTAACCATTTAACTGTATTGCTGGAGGCTTAATACTAATCATGTGCTAAATACTGAATTACTACACTAGGTTAGAGTGAAGCTTTTTGGAAAACTGTTGCCGTTGTAGTTATAAAAAAGCATTTTCTTCCTACAGGCAGCACCTCTTACAAAAAGTGTGAAGGTGTGTGAGTGAACTTGACTGCACGTGCACAGCGGTGTACTGAGCATGGGGAATTGTATGGTTAAAAATTTAGTAAGTTGTTTTGTATAAAGCTATTTTTCATTATGGGGTCTAGAAGTGAAGAGAGATATACTAAAGTGTGATTATATTCAATTGTAAAACTGAAACTAAAATATTTTTCTTTTATTTTGGTGTTATTTAGCTTTGTTACAGATTTCTATTTTTGTCAACAAATGTCATGGTTCCTTTCGAGATCTTTTGCCAAAACATTTTGATACTATTGTAATGTACATTTGAAAGTAGTATGCTGGACAGTAAACCTCTACACAGGAAACAGAACAAGACTGGTGTTACGTGTGTATGAGGCAACTCAACCTATTGCACTGCCATTCAGATTATATTTAAGAATTTGCCAGCCAAGAAAAAAAATAAAGTGTTTTACACATATAGATAGTTGCTGATTACTTTTTTTCTTAGCTAAATCTACCCTTTTTTCCTTCATTTTATTTTACTGAGATGTGGTAGCCCATTAATGCATTGCATTGTGGATTTTAAAATGTATACTTCAGTACTGTTCTGTATACTGGCAAACTTTTGTACATATCTATAAATATCTATAAATAAATAAATACTGTATGTGGCTGGGCACATAGAGTAGTTTTACCACACCAAAGTTAATTTTTATGCATGCTTAAAAATATATATGGGGAAGGGTTGAAGAAGATGGCTATGAGTTAAATAGGAAAAGAGCGAGAAACTTACATAGCTCATGGTTTTGTAAATAAATTTATTTGTATAACACCATAATGTAATATACAGAACTATGATAAGCAAAGATCTTTACAAAAATAAAGGGCTGCATGCTTATATATTTGTATTTTGTCACTAATAACTTTTCGGTTGGTCTCAATTAGTTGTTAAGCTGTTTGCCTGAGAGCATTAAGCCATCAGAAGTAAAACTGATTTTGTTTTCCCCAGATTAAAGCCATATATCATCATTAATTTTAAACTGGGTTCCTTCAAATTTATGTGGACAAAAGCTCATTGCTGGAACTCCAAGTTAGAAAACTAGCAAGGAAAAGAAAAAGCTTTCAGTGACTGAATGAGGTATCTTCTTTTCCACCTTTTGGTATTGTTACCCCTTGTGAGAAGTTTCTTAGAAGTGTCATTTCAAGGCTATGCCCTCAGATGGTGCATCCCAGGAATGTAAACATTACCTCACACCTCAGGACACAATACACAGTCTAGTTCCAGCAGGATCGTGCTGTGCCATCCTCTGGGCTCACCTGGCAGCAAATGCCCCGGTGCCTGCAGAGCACAGGAGCTTCAGTGTCTGGCTGAGCCAAGCCCAGGACAGGCTGGGTGCTCCAAAGCCAAAGTGAAGCATTAGGGCACATTCAGAGTGCCCACACTGACACCAGAGTGAAGCCAGTTCTCTTCCACCCGGCACGGAACAACATGACTGGTGGCTCCGAAGCCTGATCTCTTTTCTACTTTCCCACATATTGAGATTCCCTTGCTCTGAAGACAACTCACCTGATCCAATGCTGTAGCTTGTTACCAGGTCCCCACACAACAGAGAGCACCAGCAGGCCAGATACCACACTCCTTTGCAAGCTCAAGCTAAACGATGGGCACAGCAGGTTTTGTTTGTAAACACGTTAACCTGACATCCCCCCATGAGCCATGGACCAGCAGGCAGGGTCCCAGTGGCCCTGGCACTGCTCCCACGGCCGCCTCTTCAGGCAAGGAGCTACAGCAGCACATTCAGACACAGCCCTGAATTTAGACATGCACCACAGTTGTATAAATAACCAATGACCCTGCACAGTCACTGGTCTGCAGTGGGCAGTAAGGCAGTGCTGTACTTGCAGGGAATTACCGCTTGTGGTGCTGAATGTGGAATTGAACAGCTACACTGCAGCCTGCACATCATCTGTTTTGTGCACCTGCTCAGTGCCAAGGGTGCAGCACTCACCAGGAAACCAGCACCAGGCCCAGCCAGCACATACCCCACTGCACAGGCAGCACTGCTGGGACCGGTGGGAGACAGGCAGTGTCTCCCTCACTACACTGCTTGTACAGCAGTGAAGGTGCCAGGCGTTCACAAACACAGGCAGGAAAGAGCTGTCTGTAAATAAATACCTTGAGCACAGGAGAAATCAGCACGGGCCAGTGATGAAAAAGCCAGGTTTCTCACTGCAAACCAGTTAGGAAGAGCAGTTTTGGTAGGTTTGGCTGCAGCTGGACTTTGGGAAAAGAGTCATGGAGCAGATACCACTGCAACAGGGGCTCTGCACAGGCGGAGCAGCCTTTGGCCTCATGGCTCTGAAAAACCAGTAGTGAAGCAGTTCACCACTCCCCTTTGAGGCAGAAGGAGCTGGAAGGTAAGCAGGCTGCCTGTTGTAGTGTGAGCCAGCCCAGGAGTTTATAGCAGGCTGGCATAATTAATTATTTGATTAGTATCAAAATGAGAGTGGTGTAATGATCTGGCTTTTAAAACAAAATCACAGCTTTTTGTAGCCAAGGAGGCCACATTTCAAACACTTTCATCCTGCCTGAACAAAGTGGAGAGGTTCTCCACAGATGCTGCAGACAGGAACCTGAGACCCTGTATGTGCAGCTCAGCAAAGAATTTCTCTTCAGTTCTGCAGCAGCATAAAAAAAGTTAAACTGTCTGAACTGGGGCCATGTCTTAGTTCCACATTATCAGTGCTGTGAGCAATACCAATGGGGACTGTAACAAGCCCTTTACAGTCTGAAAAAGCAGCCATACAGAACCTTCCAGCTATCAAATCCCAGAAAAGGCAGTTCAGGCTAAACCACCAATCCCCACTGAAGCAGGAACTGCTTTTAAGAACCACTATAAAAATTCAAACACTATCACTACCAACACAGTTCATACTTTATTTCCCCTTCAGATCTCAGCCTAGGCCTGTCCCAACTTGCAGCTACACAGCTCCAAGCAGTCCTCACACCAGAAGTACTTTCCAAGCCAGTTTGAATCCTTCTGATGATGACATATAGAGAAAAAAAATGCACAAAAGTGGTGATGTTAAGAAATTCTGCTTAAACATAAAAGTGCCCTTTTTGCAAGTGTAAAAAGTGTTAGTGTGACCAAACACCAGCACAGGTTGCCCAGGGAGGCTGTGAATCCTCCATCCTTGGAAATTCTCAAAACCCAATCATAATCCCATCCCAGAGGAACCTGCTCTGCCTGCACTTGACTCAGCTGGGGGTGGATTAGATAATGGCCAGAGGCTCCTGCCCACCTCACCTGCTCTGCAACCCTGTGGAGCTGTCCATCCCACTGCAGCCTGCTTCCAGAGGAAATACTGGCACTAAGAGTATCTACCTCAGGCCAGTCTAGTGGATGCACAAACTTCCCTTCTTGAGTCAATGAGACTGCCACCCTTCTCCATAAGAGGAGGGAAAAACAGAAAGAAAAAACTGAAACTCAAGTCAAAAAGCAGTACAGGTAAGGGTCTGATGTAGCTGCTGTTACGATCAGGGCAATGACTCTTAAAAATGTCTGTCATCTATCAGCACACTGGCCAAAATTTAAGGTGGCCCCAAATCTTGGAGTCTTTAAAGAGCAGAAAAAGCATCAGTGTTTTTCCAGAGATATGCAGTCACACACAATACTTTCTTCAGGTGGAGCTCAGTAACCTCCTTCCCCTGATGCACCTGACATTGTTCCCTGCATCTCCCCTTAATGTCTAAGGCTTCCACAGAGCTTCCCTCCCTCCCACCCTGCCTGCCAGATTATCCCCTTTCAGAGCTGATGTACCTGAAAAGGGTGAAGCAGTGGTCCAAAGGGCTGCAATTCCTTTCTTACATATGCCCACAGATATCCTTATGTCCAAGCTCCTCCTGCAACTGCCCTGCCATGTCCATGCTGCCAATGCAACGGCAAAAAAATACCGTGGAGGCTGATGAGGCCTTAAATTTGTACTTGCAGCACTGTCAGCCAATACAATTCCTGTTTTATGAGTTTGGGTTTTTTTCTAAGTTCCTAATTTTTCAGAAGATCTTGTGTTCTGTTTCAGTAAATACAATAAAAGTTCTATGTTCCTGAGCATAAAAGTTGGCAGCCATGCATCTAGGTTCAGGATTAAAATTACTAGTTACATATAAACACAAAAAAGAAAAGTCACTTGATTTGCCAAATGGCTGTCAAATCGGAGTAAGATGCAGAGCCCCAGGACCTGTGCACCTCTGTAAGTACACTGCTTCACTGAGAAGACCCCTGCGACTTACTGTGGATGCTCAGTACACACTGACAAGCTTCTGAAAGTAATGATGGGACAATACAGCCCTCCAGTGAAAGATGATATGCACTTGCTCATAAAGAGCATTACAGAGGCATCACAACACTGTATTTTGAAACTGCTTGTTCAAATACACTTCACTATTAGAACCGAAACAAAAGTCATTATTGATTACTCTGCACTTCATAAAACACACCCATTCTTCCACTGTCCACAGGGAATGCTTCCAATGCACTCCCTTCCTGTTCACTGTGGGGAGGGGAAAGGCAAGTTAGTTTGCAAGGACACCACAAGAACGTAGTCCATTTTATGGAACCTGATACTAGATGCATCCAGTTATGTGGTGAGAACTTACCCAAAGCTCAACTGTCATTAACTGATGCTTTTCTTCACAGCCAATTCTTAAAATGATTCCTCACAAGGATCAAAACCACAGCAGATCAAAGCATGGGACTGTTACTCTGGAGAGAAACAAGATCTGCTTAAATAAATGTCAGCTACCACATCCTAGTATCACAACTCCTTCTCTTCACAGTAAGGGGACACATTGATACAAGTTTAATCCTCTGCCAAGCAAGCAACAGTGTAAGACACCGGGATACCCAAAGTGATGAACACCTGCTCTGTTTTCAAGTAGGTGTGCAAGAACACAGAACTAAAAATAACTGGTAGAGTTCACACACAGAAGGGCTCTTAAGGTAGAAACTTATCTTTGTAGTTAAAGCTAAAAGCCCAAGACCCAAACTACAGGATTATTCTGATTGGCAGATACTGATCTTCACTATTTATGACTTCAGGATGACCAGGGATGGGGTTTTTTTAGTGCTACGAAACCTGCGTATTAAACCAACTTGCTACGTACCTTAGAATCAAATTATATATCAAGATGAAAGTATTTAACCAACTGGATCTCTCTGGCATGCTAAAATCCACAGTGTTATCCCACAAACAGAAGAGAAGTGTCCTTCATCCAGGGGGAACTGCAGGGCTGGTGAGAGCAGTTGCTGACTGCAATTTCTTGTAAGTGCAGCTTTTCAAAACAGTTCATCAGAAAGAATTAAAATCACACAGAGTCACCAAAACGATTTTATTTCCAGTGTTTAAGTGGGTATGCACACAGGCATGATACAGGTTTGGATTCATTAGGTCTTCATGCAGAATTATATTCTCAATAAAAGAAACCAGTTCCATCCAGTATCCACTATCTACACGCCTATGTTACAACATTTATATCAAATCTGGTATCCGAAGAAAAGATACACATGTAATATGTACATTTAAGTTACTTACTTTACAGAAAGATTAGAAATTCAAGTCACATAAAACTCAAAATCTGTATTAAAATTGGAAATATAAAACTCCAATATTTACTGGAATGCCTAAGGAATGGAAGCTCTGTAGCCACCTGTGTTAACATTTGTAAAATGTAATGAAACTCGTTAACAGTAAAATGCATTCATTTGTTTGTAATAAGTTTCTCTAATTTAACAATATGGCACCCTAACAAACCAAATGAATTTATGATGAGGCACTTGTTAGTGACTAAACCAAAAGAACAATTTTCCTGCATACTAATGCCAGGCCAACTCTCAGTCAGAAAACCATGTATATACCACACAGCATGTTGCATCAGATGCTTTGTTCGACATTTGTATGCAGCCATCAAATATACTTTTTCTTAAAATATATATATATACTTTAGTGTTCTTCTGGCTGTGGTAATGCACTGTGAAGACATTCCACAGAGCATATCGATGAAACCAGCCCAAATGAAGGCTGCATAACAACAACAGTACAGGAAAAAAAAAATATATATATGTACACACACGCACACACACGCACACACACGCACAAAGTTACTGGGAAGTGTAACAGTAAGTTAATGAATTGCTGCAGTGGACATACCTCCCCATTTCAAAGATACTGGTAGAATCGAGATCTAACCACTTGGGTCCCAGACAGTTTATGAGGATGGGCATCAACTGCTGGGCTGAAGCTGTTTTTGTTCATATTCTGGTAATTTTCACCATTTACCTGGTCTGGTGGCTGAAATGGTCCCGAAGGTGATGTTCTATTAATTAAAGTCAAGCTGCTGGAAGAACTGCCTTCATCTGCCTGCATCTCTGCAGATGAGGGCAGATCTACCTTTGATACATCTGCTAAGCTAGTGTTCTCAAGTCTGGGCTTTCCAGTTTCACCCGTATTAAGGTCAGTTGTGCTAGTGCGTAAACGTTCTCGTGCAAGCCAGTCTGAGATCGAGAGGTCCTGTGCTGGGCATTTTGGCTTCAGCCGAGTCACAGCTGAAAGCTCAGATTCTCTCTCTCTACTCTGACTTGGCTCCTGAGCTTTCCAAGCATTCAGGACACTTATTTCAGCGAAATCCCTCTGTCCTCCAAGCGTATGCCTTCGTCTGATATTTTTTCTCTTTGCAGTCTCTGCAGAGTTAGCTTTTTGATTCCCAACTCCAAACATGTCATCTGCAGATGACTTGAGTCGCAGCTTTAACCTATCTGTAATTTTAAGTCTCCAGGTAGGCTCTTGTTTGTCAGCCTCACTTCTGGCTGATGTAGCTAAACTGCTTGTTGATCTTCCTTTTTTCATGATGTCAAACATTTTGGTCACAGTAGGCAAGTCCTTCTCGCTCTTTGCATCCCCTGAACCCTCACTGTCCGTTTTGTGCCGCGCAGATTTTCTCCTGGAGAGTGTATCACATTCAATAAGTTTGTGTGAACTAAAAAGTCTGCGACTCTCTAACTTTGGTGTGGAACTTCCCTCAGTACAACTTACTTCACTTTCTTCAGAGTTCCTCCGACTGGTCTTCACCACTTCTGAACCCTTCCCTTTGGACAGCCTTTCGGCAGCAGTGCTGGTGGCAAAGACCGGGAAGTCACTTTCACTGTCTGTCTCCATAGGACGCCCTTCGCTGATCAATTCACTTCTTTCATCATCAGCATCTTCTCCCTTGCTTTCTGTCACTGACTGCACCTCAGGGCTCAGCATACTGGCATCTAAACCAGTCAGATACATAGTAGATGAAGTAGTTGAATAATCTGAGGTGATGGAGCTGACATCAGCTGCTAAAAACTCATTGTGTTTAATTTCAGGGCTGGCTACTTTTTTGCATGAGTATCTGTGCTGGGAAGCCTGGGAGGAAGTGCTTAGCATAGTGCCAGAGTCAGACACTGTCTCCTCAACCTGGGAAGAAGATTGTGAAATAGGCATTTTTGGGTTATTCTTCTGCATGGTTTGCAGACAATTGATATTCGATGATTTTGTAGATTTTTCATGGTAAGGCAGTGAAGGTTCCTCTGACAGGATACTTTCTTTCTTTAATGACTTCTTTTCATCCTTTACAACATTCACATCTTTTTTACTGCTGTTCTCTTTTTCCTTCAGGACAAACATCCTCTGTTTTCTTCCCATCTCTCTCTCTCTTTCATATTCCCCTTTAGCTGTGTCCTCTTTTGTTGTGTCACCACGAGATTGCTCTGCAAGCTCCTTCTTGAAAAACACATTATCCAGCTCATCCTCTGAACTACTTGGTTGTGGTTTCTCTTTTGTTTTTTTCCGCTTGCGACTAGCTGCTGCAAAAATGGAGGACACAAGCAGTTCCTTGCTATACTGATCCTTTCCAGAACCCCAAGAACCCTGTTAAAAAAAGGGAGAGGGCATGATTAAAAATCACAAATTAAAATCATTAGCCTAAAACTGTTTAAAAACATATCCTGAGCTTCACAGTAGTAAGTCTTTATTCAGGAAACATTTCCATGCTCTTTCTGTAGTCTAAATGACATTGCCCAAGAAGTCTTTCCATCCTGAGAATTCCACCTTTTATCTGAGTCTCTCCAATTTAAAAAAGACTAGTTTGTGTATAGAGCTATTTAATTCTTCATTGACTAAGGATATAGACCCTGTTGCAGTAAGAAACCTTTTCAAGACTGGCTTGCAACAGAAACTGCTTCACAGAGGAAGTACCAAGGGTGTTGTTTCAATGCCTCCTTTCAAGGTCTTAACTATACAAAAGGCTAATTTCTCAAACTATTTTTCAGTTGGATCTTGCACCTTTCAGACTGAGTTTTTAAATTGCACCAGTTCTTTACTTCCACTAAAATGAATGCTACTCAAAATTCCAGCTTAGGCACAAGTGTAGAAAATTAATAGAAATAAACTTGTTGATTTTTGAGGACTCTACCTTTAGAGTGACACAGAAGCAATAAAAGGACAATCCAAATTATTCCATTTTATGAATTAAAAACTACTTTCACTACATGACAACATTACCACCTAGCCACTTCCAAGCTACGTACCTTTCCTACCTCCTGCCCTACTGCCACAGACAGTGCGATGCCGTGTCCTGGAAATAGGACTATTTTGAGGCTATGGCTGAGCCACCAAACAGCCTCAGAGAGCAGCTGTGCTGGCATGTCCACGATGAGCCAGAGGATGCCCTGAGTCCTGTTCTCAGCTCCAAGGGGGCCACCAGTGACACACCTGAATGCACACCAGCATAAAGCTGTGCCCTGCGCTCACAGCTGCCCGTCACCCTGTGCTACCGACATCCAGTGTCAGAACCACCACACAGCCCAAGAGACAAAGATTGTCCACGTGTCAGGTGAGAACTCTGCCAGTGAAATGAGAATTGAACTAATGCCCACTTCTGTGATGTGCCACCTTGTCTGTTCAGTGTTTCTCCCCTCATCCACAAGGCTGTCCTCCCAAGCACAGTAATACTTCCTAAGGAGATTTTGGAGAGCAACCTTTATACACAACCTTTGCCTTTCTGTAAGAGGAGGAGCTGTTTCCTTCTGAAGACGAACAGACTGAATTCTGAGTATACTTTTCTCAGTGAAATAGGGAAACATAAATTCTGTCTGTGAGTCAGTAGTACATCAACAACAGGGAACATGCTATAGACATTTACCTCTACTAAATGAGATGCAAAAAGGAGGTAAATGCTCACAACAACGAGAATCTGGAACAAAAGTGTTGATGTGTGCAGCTGACTGCACACAAACAATATCCTTTTCCAATGTAACACTTCAAAAATATGTTACCGAAAATAGTATTACCACTTATTCAAGAAATTCTACGGAAGCTTTAGAGTACATCTGCATATAAGTGATTTAATAATGCAAGTATCTAACAGAATTCAGAGGCTTGTAACTACATCATATCATAAAATGATTTACCTTAGATTTTGCTGAGTCACTAGTAGCTGAATCTGTGAAAAAATAAAAAAAAATTCTGCTCAGTTCTGTGCAATTTTTTTGCTGTTACTACAGACAATGCTGGACTTATGAAAAAGACAAGCACAGAACAAGATGTGAAGCAAATAAAAACCAGAACAGAGTGAATAGTCAGAGCTCACAACGATGCAAGCTGCACCACAGAAAGCCACCGCCATGAAAGGATGCTGTGAATTGTAGGCAGAACCAGCTCAATGATAGGAATGGCAAAGGAGCCCTGTTCTTCTAAATAAAAAACAGAAATACTAATGTTTATTCAATGCTATTAGTATACAGCCCCTGCAAAACCGCAGCTGAGAGACCTTTTCAGGATGGCACTGTGTACTCTCCTGAGATTCAGGATACACAAAGCAAAATTGGGTGTCTTAGTACAGTTGGCTCCCTTGGTACAAATCATGGTTCTTGTAGTCATATTCTTTTTTGTGAGTATTTAAAGTATTTAATTCATATTTTGTGTGTAAAACCCCAATTATATTACTCTGTCCACCTCTTACTGCATATGGGTAAAATTTTACTTTTAAATCTGCTAGATTTCAGCAGCTACCAGTTTTGTACTGTTCCATAAGAAGCGCTTTTATGAAATGAAAAATGAACACCATAGTTTTACTGTCTCGCAAAACCCAAGATTATACAATTATAAAGGGGGTAGGAAGGGGCTAGCACAATGACTAAAAAATATGAACTTGGATGTGTTCCACCTTTAGGGACTTTCTCCCTTGGAAGAAAGAGCTGAGCCCCCTGCCACACCCCTTTTTGACACATGGCTAATGCTTTATGACTAGAAAGACTGGTAGACCATACCATGCTATTTCTCCTCAGGGTCTGCTTCAGAGATAACAAGAAACAGCAGAAAAACTTTTAAAAAGTAGCATTGATCTGTTTAAAATACTCTTAAAAGAAAATTTACAGCACAGATCAACTTGGGCTTTTTTCCATTTACAAGAAACGGGGGTTTCTGCAGACAAGGCAGCTACAGTGTGGGCAACAGTCCTCCTTCTTCCTACAGTTCCAGCTGTCCATCAGTGACATCACAGAATCCACTAATGACATCACCGTGTGATAGACTCCTCCCACTTCGCCTGTTACAACATCAGTACAAAGTGACTGTTTCAGTAAGTGCTGAACAACCCTTTGAAAACTGAAACAAAAGCTAGAGACGAAGGGATAACATTTGTGGGATACAACATGCTGGGTTAGTGCAATAGTATAGTGAAGGGAGGAGGGAAAAAAGTCACCAAAAAAGAGCCTGTAATGCTTGTCCTTAGCCACAAAAGAGGATGGCATTTATAAACAGAAGGAAATCAGCTTTAGTATAGACATACTGAACATACTTAAAGTGTCCATCACTTGCAAGAAAACATAACTCAATTTTTTGCATTCCTAACGCTGGGAAGGAGCAATATTAGACCACCACCGAGGATCAGACTTTCTGCCACCACAACAAACCACTTTATAGCAGCGTATCTGCTTCACTTCACGATGATGATTGCATGGGTTACTGTGAATAAATAAAGTAGTATGTGCAAGCCTCATCTTTTAATGATTAAGTTCCTGTTAGATAAAAAAAGTTTTCCAAATTATATCATGCATGATTACCAGCAATTCAAGTTTTTTGAAAGTGTTAATGGTCTTTCAGAAAAGAGGAAAACCTTTTATTAGGAAAAGAAAATAGGAAGAGAGAGTTACAGTGAATTAACAGAGTAGGTTGTTCTAACCTATGGATTAACACTGTCCAGGCAAGAGTTACCTGATACGTCTCCAGGAGATACTCCCGTTCTTCCAATGTTGGTGAGTAAATGATCTATGTTTGGCACTGGCTGAGATTCTACAGTGTTTTCCTCCTGAACTGCTGTCTATAGTTAATAAACAAAGATCTCTTCATCATCGTTTCATAAATAGTTCATTATGATTCAACAGCATTTAGAAAACGTCATTATTCACCTGAAGAACACGAGGAAAGCGTGTCCTATTTTCCTTTATGCTTTTAAAACAAATGCATGGATTGCTTTTTAAAAAAAAAATAAAATTCATTACTATAAGGACTGGAAAGCTAAAAATATGCTTCTGAAGAGCAAACCATACAATGACATAGTAAGAAATATACAGACATTCTAAAGGCAGCAGAAGCAGATTCTAAACTAAGAGAATTAGAACACAAGTATTTACATCACAATACTTACAAGAGGTTCTTCAGCATCATCTTCTGTGAAAAACCAGTCATGCTACAATTTAAAATAAAAAAGGTGAAAACCCCACAGGACATATAAAACCCAAATGTGGCACAATCTAACACGGAAATTTCTAAAAATGCCAGCTTGGTGAATAATATACCAGTCTCAAACTCGCCCAATGAGAGAAAAGCTGGTTGATTTGTGTACAATCTTATTTTTTTAAATAATGAAATGCATCCACTTACTTTTTGAATGAGTGTTTCTACAATTTTATATTGGTCTGGCATGTGCGTAACCATGTGTGTCATGTTATCATCAGACGTCCTCACAAGTGTTGGACCAAATACTATTGCCAGGTTTCTTGGTTCCATCTAAGAAATGAAATATTTTCACATCACACATTTATAATGAGAAAATACAGTAACATGGGCTAAGCAAATAATATAACACTATTAATATATATGAAAACCCTTTCAAATAAGGACATTAAAAAGTTTTTAAAAAACACATAGACTCAAGTAGGATGTCACACTACACCAGAACTCTCCTACATGCAGCTGCAATAAATACAACCAACATTTCCGCAATTCAGAATTCCAATGTTCCTTAACCCACTGCAAGCAAATGGCTCCGTAAGAAAAGAAAATGTTCTTTACACTTTCAGGGGGATCCTTTTTATTCCCAGAAACACTGCTGTTCAGAAACATTGATGCTTTAAGATTTTTTTTGTTTTGTAAAAAGGCACTGGTAGTTCCCTGCGTTTTTTCCCCTGAAAATGTTTACATGACACACAAAAAATTAGGCTGGTAATCAAATGCTGTTTTATGTCTACTGACAAAGACCTCATTCAATTTGCACCACCTCTGGAGGCAGCGGCAGCAGCAACAAACATCACAGACACAACGCGTCTATACATGAGACAGGCTCTGAATTACGTGACCGTGTCATAACATTCAAAGTAAATTGAGTATAGGACTAATGTTACGTCTCTGACAAATAATTTCAAGAAAGCAGCAGCAGAATACTTACCTTCTATTTCTGCTTACTTCTCTGCCTTACAGTTTAGTGTGCTGGTGTAGAACAGAGCAGGAATATATAGGAGGCAAGGCCACTGTGCTTCCCAGAAGTAAGGTGCAAACATGACACAAGCCCCTACTGCTCTCCTTAACTTGAACTGAGTCCTTTGACAAGTCATAGAGTTGTAACATCACCTCACTCTTCTAGCCTTATATATTCTGTAATACTAGCAGTTTTTAACAACATTTATACAGTACACCAAACCCACAAAGTGATAAAAAAAGCTTCCTTTAGGCATTGCACTTAAAAATGACATTTACTATAATTTCCTTATGTCAGCTGTAATTCCAACTAAAGTTCAAAATCTGTTGAATTATTTTTTATAAACACACATATATTTTTCATTCATATTTAACTGGAAGGTATTATTTGCAGAACTGATGTGGGAACCTGTCATACTCATTTCACCCAACCTTTTAAGTCATCCTTATCTTTTAAATGAGTTAAGACTGGCCATAGGCTCCTCTCTATAGCATCAATTACACAAATCTTTTTCCTGTACTGTGCACGTTGGTAGGCAAGTCACAAGCCAACACATTACCAGCCCTGAGATAAGCATCCATAAGCACACTCATATTGTGGACAGCTTTGCACTCAGCTATCCCTCCCTGAGAGCTCAAAAAAGGGGATACTATTATTTGCATTTCCTGTAGGATTATGGCATGCACAGAGGCACTTAACACAAGTTGCCTCCTCCCCACCCAACAGAAATGACAAGAAGTTATACTTAGTGGTGGAAAAAGACCCTGTAGTCATGAACTACCACTATTTACAGCATGAACTTTCTGTCTTAAAACCAATCAGAACAGCATCTATGGGGTCACCAAACATTCAAGTAACTACATCAAGTCCTAGTCTTAAAAATTTCCCAAGTGTCCAGAAGTGGTTTCACACAAAGCTGGTGTCTCAGGTTCATTCACCTGTGCCCTCCACCTCTTACAGGTGTCTAGATTGGACTAATTGAAATTTACAGACCTGGGAGAAATTTAGGATCTGAGTTATTCCCACAAGAATTAATCCCACTCTGAAAAAGCTTAATTCACATGTAAGCAGTACATATTTTTGTAGGAGTACTTAGCCTAATCCAAGAATTTTCTCCACATAGAGAAAGTTTTCATTTCAGCTACAACAATAAATTATCCCCTCAATTAGAAATAAGCCTGTACAAAAACGCATTATATTTTTGTTTCTGATACCTTGTTCTTTTCTGAATTCTCTGCTACTGTCTTCAGGTGTGCAGAAAGAAACTTGAGAGTCTCATAATGATGTTCAGGTAAATCATGAATCTGAAACAAACAATCAGTATTCAGAACATGAAACTTTTAATGTTAATTTTGTAATGCACCTACAACACAACTCATTTCAGTTTACCAGTCTCTTCAGTGTTTTCAGACGCTCAACAGGATCTTCTTTTCTATTGGCATCTATAAAATCTGCATATTTGTCTGTTAAAAAAGCAGAAATTGATCATATATACATACATATATATATATATATATATGAGTTCTTATATCTATCTATGTATGTATATATACCCCCACCTCCCAGTCCCACTCCTCCATGAATACAAGTAACATATATAAAAGAATGACCTCTGGAAGTCATAAATTAGCCCATTATATTGTACATAATATAATAAGATGGCAGTAGGGGAAAAGAAATCCCAGCTTTCATAGAATACTGCAACAGTAAACCCGAAAATTTTACTCTTTTCTTTCATAATCACTGCACCTACAGATCTCATTCTTAAGCTCTACGATCACCACGACTCCCTGCTCTTTAAGAAAGAAAACATTTATTGCAGAGTTGGGATGATTCTGCTGGATTTTCTCTCAAATCATCTGAATGTTTTAAGACAACTGTTCAACAGCAATTCCTAAAGACAAAACTGTAACGAAACCAACTTACCATTGGTAAAAAGGGGTTCTGGGAGCTTCCTGAAGAAGGATTTCAGCAAACTGCTTATCACATTCAAGTCACGCCATTTCTATGTATTTAAAAGAAAAGGTCAGACATGCTTTATATTTCTATAATCACAACACAACCGGGAGTTTTGGGGATTTTTACACGAAAGTAGTGTGAGTGAAGACTTACATCATCATGAACATCAATGTCAGTCATTCCTTTGTTGAGCTCTTCTTGCATACTTGAGATGGCAGCATTATTTCCAGGAACTCTGTAAATACCTGTGTACTCAAGGCCTCTTTCTTCAACCAGTTTGCAGCATATATCAACAATCAGTGGAATATACTGAAGAAAAAGAAGAGTCATCTATGTAAGTAATTAATCAAAATTTATTTTAAAATCACAATGAAAGAAAAATTGTCCTTCCATACTTTGTTGGTATGAGCTGGGGGGCAGTCATCTAGTCTGACACCAAATGTTCCTACAGCAGATGGCTTCTTCTCAAATGTCTTCCTCATAATGCTCGGAATGCCTTTTCTCCACGTCCCCTTGTCTTTTGGTGGGCTTGTCTCATCTTTTTTTGTAAGGATAGTGAAAAAAAGGGAAATAAAGAAGAAAAGTAAGAATATTTAACTCATAAAAATGATTGTAAATACAGGTAAACAGATTTGCAAAGAGCAAGTGACACCTGCTGCATTTTTACCTTTTACTGGCCTGACTTTCCACAACAACTCCATAAACATTAGTTTGTCTTAAATAAACATTCTGTTACTCTTCTGCGATTCAAAAGATAAACTTGAACATACATCCAAACTCAGAAAAGCAAGTAGCTGGATGGTACTGTGGAATTTCATCATTCTCAGACTAAAGGTACATAAAAACTAAAGGTATATAAACTACATCAAAGAAAAATAAAATCTATGTTTAGTAGTGCAACATTCTCTACTGAATCACAGTGCTGCTCAAAACACCTTCAAACTCTACAGCCATACTCACATTTGTGCAGACCTACTCACTCTTTCAAACATTACCAGATTTTAGTCACTCCTAAATCACTCCAAACATGACTCACTTAAAATTAATCTCTATCCAAAAATCAGATTAAAAGTTCAGCTGATCTGTTTACCTCTCCTATACAATTCTTGCAGTAAATTGCAATTCCCAATTATCCTGCACTGCAAGTCATCTAATACAGTAATACTTTCAGCAGATTTGACATATACTTAACATGTGCAATTTAGTTACATAATGTGTAGCAGCATAGCAAGAGCAAAGGGACATTTGTTCATAACAAACCCCAGAATTCACTCACAGCTTAAATTCAAGACTAAGTAGTTCAAAAGTGGTTGATCAAAAGTGTTTGCTAATCCAGTTGTCTGAATTTGCATACAACAGTCTTAAAACAGTCTGATCAGAAATACTGTATGTTTATAGACTGTGAGGAAAAAAAGAGAGTAGCTTGTGACATTATTGTTGAAGTTCAGATACTGATTCAAGTTTGCAGTGCCAGCTCATAAGACTTTTTTAGAACTCAGCAGGTAGTAATTTTTTTTCTGGAAAAAATACAGTTTCACCCCTGTATTTTAAAGATTAAGAGGAGAAAATCTGTCCTTCTCTACTTTTAAGACACTTTAGTGGAAAACTTTGGTTTCTTAAGAGCATATTTAAAATACAAATTTACCTTATCACTTCCAAGTCAGCTGGAGACAAAACTATGAATTACACACAAAATTATTTCCAAAGCTTGTCAAAATTTTGCCCACAAGAAGCATAACACATGTATTTTACTACTGATAACACACATGGAGCTGTAGAGGAAAACAAAATCCCAAATCCCTCTTGAGAAGGGACTGAAATAAAAGCTTCAGGGATCTGAGAAGATCTGAAATGTATCTAAGGTAACATCTAAACAAAGTAGTTACAAGAGATGAGTAATGAGAGCTGCAGCTTAAAAAATCCTAATACTTGGTTTGCATCTGTATATTCATGTATTCATAAAAACCTGAGAAGGATATCTCAATGGCCTTGCACTAGAGCAGGAAAGAACTTAAAGAAACACACAGAACATACTGACCTTTATTGAGAAGCTTCCTCTCAGACTCATCCTTAGGGGAATGTGGACTCTGAGTCCTCTGCTCTGCTTTAGTTCCAAGTAGAGTCTGTCTGATACTCAGACTCTGGCGAGGTGTTTTGGGAGATGGCTCTGTTTTGCTGCTTGAAGAACTGAACAAGATATATTACATCAGTAAAAAGATGCTAGAGAAGAACTCTACAAAAACTACTGGCAAGATAAATTCACCTACCTCATCATTGTAGAGTATTCTTTAATCCTTCGACTGATTAGATCTCTACTAGTAACACCAGTATCCTATAAAATGAATTGAGAACTACTTTACAATCTTGTAAAACAGAAAAAAGTTTTTTCCTTTTAGCATATGATTAACTCTTTCAGTCATGAAATACATATAAAAATCAATATTTCAGTTCATTTAAAAGAAACAAACCTACAAGCAAACCAAACATACTAACAAGCAGTCCTTCAGAACAGTAAAGACAGAACATTTAAAAACCATGAGGAAAAGTAAAGCAATTATAAATTAAGTACTGCTATTTAGACTTTTTTCCCCCAAAGTAATACAATCTATTTAAATCCTCTTAAACTGAAAGTAAATTTAAACAGGAAAACACAAGTCAACACATGCTACCATGAAAAATCCAATCCTACGTGCACACAGTACTTATATAACTAATAGCTATTACAGGTAGAGCTGAAGTAGCCATGACTTCAAATGTGCTTTTATCCATCTATTTAATAGTGCTTATTAAACCATTTTCCTTTGGATAATTATGTCAAATATGAACAGGTGTGCATGACCACAGACATGAAAGTATTCCTCTGTTGTTCATCACTGCAATGCAAATTTACTGAGGACAGTGTTGGGACAGATATTGGTACCTTATGCATGATAGCGTATGTTTGCCTTTTGCAATTAGCAAAACTTAATTCATAGAAGCATCAGCATTTAATCAGAGAAACAGGCATCCTTCAAAGTTTCACTTTTTAACTACTGAGAAACTCATCACACAATATTCTGCAGTGCAAGTCTGAAGAGAGACTACACTGGTTCTAAACCTGTAATTATCTTTTAAAAAATATTAGAGATTTTTGGAAGATCAGTTTAATATGAAGTGTCTCTTTAGACAAATCAGCAATGACATTAACTTATTCCAAAATTATCTTCTATGATTATTGACTATGTCTGCCTTTTTTTGAAACTGTATTTATTTACTCGGTTGCCTTGCCTTTCACCTCATTTTCTTACATGTTCCTCTACACAATTTGGTCTATTGGTTGATTACAGATTATTTCTTCTGTTCAAGTGTAAGAAAATACAATAAATTTATAATTAAATGACAAGAACTATGGCTTCTTCATTATGTATCACAAGATTACCTCATCATTTAAATTGCTGTTTTCTTGTATTGCTTTAATCCATGCTAACATGTTATCTCTGTCCTCAGCCTGGAACAGGTACTCGCAGTCAGACGTGGTGAGCCGAAACACATTTTTCCTCTTGGTTTCACAGTACGAGATGTCAATCAAACACGCATTGATGCTTATAGGCTGTTCTTCCTCCGACAGGGTCACTTGTTCCTTTTTATCCTTGTACAAATAAAGGGAATGACCTCGAAGAACAACATACAATTGCTTCCATGGCCGAATGCTCCCACCAACTCGCTGAAAAATACCAACCAATATGTTAGTTTGTTTATTTGTTACACGGGATGTTTGTGGATTACAAAAACTACTTCCAGAAGTTTTAAAAATAAAGACTACCCCCCTATCTATACCATTCGTAAGAATGGCTGGTAGAAAGACTACACAAACATGGGATTTACTAATTGCTCTCCATCAGAGGAGTGAATTGTTCAGTAACCTGCCCTCTCAGACCACCCATTCAGTGTGAGTTCACATACCAGAGTAGCAAGAAACAGAATGTGACTACAATTTCATCAAGACATTACTAAAAATACAGTAAGAAATATTTAGGGAACTCTTGCCCATGCCTTTTAAACTGCCTTCAAGTCAGACTCACATTTTCACACCACTGCAATTCCACACTCCCAGTTTTTCCTAAGTGTTAGCCTACATTTGTGCAGAAGGGTAATTTGAACTCAAGTCCACAACATTCACAAAAACTATGGCTTTTTTCTTTATTAGGAAAGAGGAAAATCTGCCACAAACTACAACTACCAAGGGACTGATTCTTACTACCTAATTAGTAATTAGAAATTAAGTTTACTTTATAGATGCTTTGAAATGTAACATTAAGACAGTTTAGAAAGCAGTCTGCAAAAGAAGCTGAAGAAATGACTGAAGTCAATGTTCTAATAGGTCTAACATGTTGTCAGTCTTACTGATGTTGTCAGCCTCCTCACTCCCCCAGCCCCCTCCAGAAAAAAAAATTCAAAAAAGCAAAACAGGAAGGGTGCAAGTTTCTCATCTTAGTTTTTCACCAACTTACTATTTGTCCTCAGTTAAAAACTCAAATACAACAGGTACCTTTCCTTTGTCTGTAACAAGCTGACGAAAATGGAGCCATCCTTCCTTTGAGGCATCACCAAACACCTCTGAGGAAGAATCTTTTCGGGAACCAGAGTCCTCTGAAGATTTCTGACTGTCCGGGACCTAGAGAAAACATCACAGAAAGAACACCACAGTGTACTTCTCAACACATTTCTCTACAGTACCAAGATGTTTCTGACTTTAAAAATGTTTCCAGGAATATCCTCTTGGGAAAACACCATTTCTGAAGTTTCCACAAAACTACAGTGACCTTACACATTCCCACAATACATTGAGAAACTTCAGGAGTCTTAGACTCTCATTAGTATGTTTTCCCAAAGCCCACCACACATGTGCTTTGTTAACAGAGACTGAGGAGAGAGAAAATCAAGGACCATGTGAACAGTCTAGATAAAAAGAGACCATGTTTACTCATGCAATGCATAGAGCTGAACAATTTCATGAGGAGCAATTCCAATACACTTCATGTCTGTTTAACACATCACTCTGTGTAATGGAGCTCTATACTTCATAGAACTTGTGTGACATTTACGAGTGGCTACATACATATTTACTTACCTTAATCCCCTTTAAACTAGATACATGCTTAATGGATCTGCTGGGAGAAAAACAAATGTTAAAATGAGATTTTACACACTTTAAAAAACAGATGTCTAAATTAACTGCTGTTTTTCATGAACTCACGATTTTCCCTCTTCTCTGTAGTCATCCAGTCCTTCATCGTAGGACTTTGATCTCTCCGTTTTTGGGGCAGGCTGGCTATCCAGAACACAAGGCCGCATGGATTCTACAAACAAACAGAAATTTTTAAGTGTGTAGGAACCTGAATCACATTTTTGCAATTTATTTCAAGCAATAAAGACTACAATTTTCACTCCTGTTCTCCAGAGTGTGAAAGGAGAAAGTTGCAAGAGAAAAAGAATGAAATCAACGCTCACCATGATCATGTGAAAGTTGTCGCCGAATTAAAGGGATTGGAGATGTGGGACTGGGAGGAACAGTTGTTATAGCTGGTGCTTGAGAAGCAGATGCAGAAATAACAGCAGAAGCAGGAATGTGTGCAATATCATGGTCAATACTAGGACTAGTCGGTTCATCTACAAAGGTAATATGTCATATATTAACATATTAAATGCATTAACCAAATGCTCAAACCAAATAGCTGTCTGAACTTCTCATTATTGGGATATCAGATATGTTAACCATGAAGTCGTTCTAAACCAACATAAGAGTCCAATTAACTGACACTGTCAAATGTACTTTTTTCATGAAGAGAAGCCATTTTCATTTCATAGGGATGTTAATTGTACATTAGAGACAAAGGCAAAAAATCATAGATTTTGTTGCATGTGAAAGAAAGGAATTATTTGCTCATCTCTCATAACACTATTTTCAAGTAGAATATTTTTGTTTATATGCATAAGGAAAACCTACATTTATGGTATCAGTAAGTCTGAACTCAACAGACAACTACAATAAAATAAAGGCAGACTAACGAAAGCCATTTGGTTTAAACAAGCATTCAAAAAAGCCAAGTTGAAAGCAAACAAAAAAAAGCATTTTAAACAGCTATCTAGCACCCAAGGAACCAATCCCCCCATCCTCTGAACATTCAAATAAAGAAGCAAGCATCCACATCTTTAAAAGATGGGACTACTACATACCAAGCAGTTCTTCCACTAATTGTTCATACAAACGATTGCATGCCATACATGCCCAGCACCTCTCAGTCTCAACAGCCACAAGGGTCATCATGAAATCTTCCAAAAAGCTTTAAGTATTTCCATTATTTAACATGTTTCTTATAAGATGGAAGAAGCCAAAAGATGCATTTTCAATCATTTTGAGAAAACAGCCATAACTTCTTCTAGAGCACATTACTAGTACTAGAAAAATTATTCTACTTCATGCTCCGGTAGAAGAGGGAATGGAAAAGAAAAAAAAATCAAGTCACGAGCAGGGGCTGAACTGTACTGCGGTACTGAATATGGATGTACTCTAGGTGCTAAGAATTGTAATATGCAGAGCTACTGAAAAGCCTATTGAAATCAATGAACACTCACAGACAGAGGTTTATTCTTTGCTTTGTGCGAACACAACCGCGTGTGCTGCATTGTGCTTTTCCAACAGTCACTAACAGTTCTGTTAAGGCAGCACTTGTACCATCAAAATTTGGCAATGTACATTTAAAACAAGGCAACAAACAAAGCAAAGGATGGTTTAGCAATAATACCCTTCTAAATTGTCTGCAGTGGAAAATATAAAAATGTTTGAAGTTAAAAAAGCAAATGCAAAAAAACCAGCTGCAAACCAGAAACACAAATAAAAAGGGAAAGCAAAAGAATTCCCACCAAACCGTGATACTCTACTTGTATCCACAGTGATAAATTGGAAGCATTTACAGATGATTTCTCTATTGCAACTATGAGACAGGAAGAACCTCACCTACACTTCCATTCAAAACCACAACAGCTCATGTTCTATTGCCTTTTTTCATCTGTTCAACTTCCCTGCAGCAAACCCTGAAACACACTAAGGTTGACTAAGAAATACAACCACTCCCTGTACAATTGATTGGCCTATAGCACACAAAGTGAAGGCTTCAGGTTTAAGTTATTTCTGTTAATGGACATATCTGAAATGTCAGTCTTTACTCCCATAAGTTATAAAAACATCAGTGCTTCAAATAGATCTGTGCAAGCTGCGAACACAAACATGTTTGTCACCACTATACAATTTCCCACAACACTTAAATGCAAAAAAAGCCAGTCTGTGAGTACCTGAAAGCAACAATAATTACTCAAATCATTATTACTTCACAGTGGATCTAACCCCCAGATGAATCAAAACTGAATTGATTTTGGAAATAGGCAACTTTACAGGAACTGCAAATGACACCAGTACAAGGAAAGGAGTAACTGTTCAGTCCCTGAGGAGGTTGAAGGTCAACTCACGACAAGTTTTCACATAATATAAAATGATTACAGAATAAATCATGCTGTACACCACAGGAGTTCCTGCCTATTAATTTAATGTACTAGCAAAGTCCATGCTACTGTGCAGTAAGAAAGAAAACCCAAACAACTACATTTTGATTTTTTTTCCTTTTTAGTACTTGCAATATTTGTCTCCCTTTTCAGCTTCCTTGACTAACTGACATATTTTCACCCCCAAACTCCTCACATAGCATGTGAAAGGATGTGTCTGGCTCACCAATCAATGAAAATGACTGTGTCCGAAATTCAGTGAAGGACACAGAACAAATGTGTCAGAGGAGAAGCCAAAGTAATTCTCTTTCAGTTTGTTACCTCGCATGTTACTTGTGTCTCCTTAAATATTTGCACCAAAAAGGTCAAAGACTCCATGGAAAACATTATTCCAGGGAGTACTGAAAAACACCCCCAGGACAACACAGTCATTGGTCACAGGCAGCCCCAGCTTCACATGGGGAAAGTCCTGTTTGCCAAACCTGATTTCCTTCCAGGACAAGGTAACCCATCCAGTTCACCAAGGGAACCCAGCAGATGTAATCTTTTCAGACTTCAGCAAAGCTTTTGATACTGTCTCTCACAGTATCCTAGACAAAAAGTCCAGCACATAGATGGATACCTGTGTTATGTGACGGGTGAGCAACTGGCTCACAGGTCGGACACAAAGAGTTACAGTGAATGGGGCAACATCAGGAGGGTGTCCAGTCACCAGAGAGGCCCTACAGAGAGACCTCGACAAATCAGAGGGATGGGCCATCACTAACCATAGGAAGTTCAACAAGGGAAAGTGCTGGATTCTGCAACTGGGACAGGGCAATCCTGGTTGTGTGCACAGACATTAGCATTTGAAAGTAACAAACTGAACGTGAAAGGGGACACATTTTGAGAACCTTAAACACAATTTAACTGAATCACAGAATTATTCAGGTGGGAGCAAACCTCAGAAGGTCCTTTAGCCCACCTCCTCCACTGAGCAGGGTTACGTGCTGAATTCAGACCATATTGCTCAGGGCTCTTATCCAACAAGTGCCAGATAGAGAGTGAGATCTCCCTCAATATCCTGGCTGTGCTTTTCCATATTGATGCAGACAAGTAGAGTGTAAGTATTCCTCACCCTCAAGGTGCCAGCATCACTGCAGCAGGTTATACTATTCCATAAGCAGGACTTTGCATGTGTCCTTGAATTTCAAGAGGTTCCTACCACACCATCACTTAGGGTAAGTCCTCCTGAATACACCTTCACATGTATTGACTGCACCCTCGAGTTCGGTGCTGCTGAACTTGCTAAGTGTATTCCATCTCCTCTCTAGATCATCAACATTGAACAAGATGGATCCTGAAGAACACTACCTGTAACCAACCTCCAGGTAGAATATGAACCCTTAGGCACTACCCCTTTATACCTGATGATCCAGTTTTCCCATGTATCCAGCAGTACAGCCATCCGGACCACGGCACAAGGATTGTGCCATAGAAAAGCTCGAAGCGTTTGCTCAAGTCAAGGTTGGTCACCACTCTGCGTTTTCCTCTTGTTCACAGATCTACTCATATCATTATAAAAGGCAATCCCATTAGTCAAGTACTTGGTAAATCATCTCCTTCCTTTGACAGAAAGAAGTTCCAAGAGGACCAACTATCATTTTCCTAAGAACTGAGATAAGGTCAATTGATTGTCTTCCCTGAATTGTCCTTCTCATCATTTCTCAAGGTATGTGCACAACTTGCTTTTTTTTCAGTTCACAGGGACCTCTCCCAGTTCTCCTGGTCCTTCAAAGATGACAGACAGTACCTCTCCCATGACACCAGCCAACTCTGTCAGCACCTCCAGATACATTTCATCGGGTTGGATGGACAGGTATGGGTTCAGCTGCTTAAGACCAGAGCTGCCTTAAGAACACCCTGTTTATCCAAGTTGGTAATGACTGTGGGGGTTTGTTCCTTTGGTTTTGTTGTTGGGTTTTGCTTCATTTGTGGTTTCTTTTTGTGGTAGTGGGAGCTGGGGAGTGCAGTATTTAAGGAAATTGTTCAGTTAACTGAATCATAACATACATACACAGGAAGCAAGTTCAGAGACTAACTTTAGTAAGGAGGTTAACCATCAGGGATGCTTTAATAGGGATTATTAACAGAGAAATGTGGTTTCTCCCTCCAGGTCTCGAGAATTAAGATTTCCAAAGCTTTCTGCACTGGTAAGGAAAAAATGACTGGAAAAAACTAGCTTCCTAAGCCTAAAGTCATCCTTCATATTTATTCCCCTTCGGGCATGGCTGTCTTGCAAGCAATATTTCAACACCTCAAAACCCTGTAAGCAGAAACTGCATTATTTAGTAAATGTATTGCAGACCACATTACTGTTTAAAATACTAATTGGGCATTTCAATTTAAACAGACAACGTGAATATGTATCTACAAAGCTTAATTCAACAAGTATGTATTTTATCAAAGACTATTATCTGATTTAAAGATTCAAATCATAAAAACGTAATAGGTGTGTAGTAACACACACTTGAAACAGCTTTACATTTCACATGAAGAATGTTGGGACAGCCTGCACCCTCAGAAACAAAAACACTGCTCAACAAACAATTTCCTAAACTGCATGCATTGAAGAAGATAACTGTACATTAATACTATTGGCTTAATGAAAACCATATCCAGTTCTTGGATTACGTATGCATTTAAAGATGTCCCTGGAGTATTTAAAGCAATTTTGGTTATTCATAGATCTTGCGGAGTCGTAACAGTGATTGATCTTTGTAAAAGGGTCAGCCTTCTGCAGAAGGCTCATACTGCTTCCTATCTTCAAAGCAAAGGGCTAAAAGAGTAATTAAAAACTTTATCTTCATTTAATTGAGGCACAGATGTGAAGGTTTCTGTCCGTGGACCAGATTTCCCTCCCTTAAGAGAGGCAGGAAGAGGCTCCTCATCCATACACAGGCAAGGAAGTTAAAAAGAAAAGAAGGTCTATTTCCAAGAATCCTGTGAAGAAGCTGAATTTAAGGTAAACATAGACATACTAATAGAGACCATTTTTCTTAAAAGTCTGTCAGGAAGACAATCCAATAAAAATACCATGTATGCAATCTCACCTGTGTAGTGAGAAGGCCAGAAATAACCAATAAAACAAAAACAAATTGTTCAAACAAAAATAAACTATATGGAACTGACCCTGCTATCACATAAGATAGCACAAAGGATTAATAAATAGCCTTTAACAGGGACTTATTATTACAAATCTTAGAGGACAAGCTGCTGCATCTTATACTTCAACCTGCAAGGGTAAAAGCTCCAATAAGTAAAGACTTCTAAGAGTGAAACACTTGATTTGGAAAGAAAATGCACTATTGCCTGGATTCCTCATGACCTGTTACCTCATTTTTTCAAAAAAGAACATTTAAAAATAATTTTTGCTGGTTTTAAAGTACTTCCAACACTGGTAGCGTTAATTGTCTTTACAAAGAACTTCTTCATATATCTACTTTACGTAATTATCCTCATGTGGCCAAAAGAATAGAATGGAAACATGTCTGCATGCTGAGCACACTCATTTCTCTAAGCCCCAGAAACACAGGATTGGAACAGGCCTCCTGAATCATCAAATCCAGTCCTCTGCTAATGTGTTCGTGTAAATAGTATGTTTGTTATACTGAGTTTCACACAAACAGAAAAGGCTTCCCAAGGTTACCCTTCACGTGAGACTCCTCTGAAACCTGTACCTATGACAGTCTGTTGTTTATTTCAGTGTTAAACAAATGCACAACTATCTTTTAATACAAAGCAATTTCTAAAGGTTCCTGCTTGCAGAATTACCCCATCCCATGAAAAAGTATAATTCCCAATATACTTTTTTTTGCCAACCCCCCTGACAGCATTCCTTTATTACCTGCAATTATTATTTGAAGTTATAATGATCTAGTAAGGATGATTTATGTTTTGAAAATATTACTCATTATCAAAGAAATCTGATGCTTTTATTCAATTAAAAGTCTTCTATATCTTATGAATTACTGCTCCCAATTTTAAGTTCTAATTAAAAAAATATTTTTGAGTTACAGAAACATTTAAACGGTATTTATAACACTAATTTGTAATTTTGTGTTTTGGCTGCTATACTTCAGAATACCACAATGATTTAAAAATTGTTCTCTGGATAAGGAACATCGAAATTTTCAGCCTGAAGCAATAGTGATTTGGCAGGCCACACTGCAAAACCCTAGAAAAAACACAGAAGACTGATGCTTATCTTAGAAACACTGATGACACGTTAAAAGCTGTGCCAATGCTATCACTATAATAGTGGAAGAAATAGTCCGCAAAAATGAACATCTGTCAGCTCTAATCTCTACTGCAGTTATATTTATATTTCCACAGTTTGGAACAGCAAGGCAGTAACTTGTAGAAAAGAAAATTATCACAATAGCTGAAGATTTTCATTTTCGCCTTGACTGCTAACAGTTTCTGCTAAAATTAAAGTTGCCTTACAATGCACCATATCAACTATCTGTATTCAGACACCATTCTAAGGTATCCACACATATTGGGTTGACAAGCCACAATCTCTATTGGAAGAAGCCTGAGGTTTTGAATTTCTCTCTGGCTGATGCCTATCTCTTCTCACAATGAGAAAACAGAGAAGGAGTACATTCTTTCAAATGTTTCTCTACTGCATATGAGAATATTTCTGCTTGTTTCCCCTAACTTTTGTCTATTCCTACCATGATAACCTTTTTCATGGTGTGTTGTGCAAGTGTATGAATTTATTTACTTGCTTCAACTGCATTCCATATGTGTGTATTCACACTATCATCTTCCAAGGCTAAACAGCCTGCAGAGAGAGGCACCAAGATGAAGGGGAAGGACAGGAAAGGTATGGCACGTGCTTGGAGCTCTGGACAGGACTGTTTGCTTTTGAGAACTAGCATGAAGATCATCTCTTACGGCAAGAGGAACAGCAGAGCCTGCATCATTACCAGCACACACCCATGGTAGTCTGCCTGCACTAAGGGCAGAAACAATGCAGAGATTTATTGGAAGGATGGTGAGGCACTGGAACTGGTTGCCCAAAGAAGCTGTGGATACCCCATCCCTGGAAGTGTTCAAGGCCAGGTTAGATGGGGCTTTGATCAACCCAGCCTAGTGGAAGTTGTCCCTGCCCAGGGCAAAAAGGTGGAACTAGATGGTCTTTAAGGACCCTTCCAAACACACTCTGTTCTACGACTATGACATAAAACTATTTGTGGCATTGAACAGTGACTCTAGATTAGCAGTGTGCTGGTCACTCCTACACTACAACATTTGTATCAGAAATTCGGCCAGTGGGAGGCAGCTTTAAGAAAAACAGACACACACAAAGTAAATAAATACCATATAGTTTAAGCTGTGAAACTCCTGACAAATCTTTATTTAAATCAATAAAATCCTATTTAAATCAATCAGCGCATTGGATAACAAAATTTTACTCTAATACAAAAGAGAAAGGAGAAACTCATGGAGCACTTAAAATCAGACTTGGCTTAGAGATGTTGTAAAGTGCAAATGGTTGGAGAACGCAAAGTATGAACATTAAGTATCACATATCCTTGTCCTGCTCTTACACTTTTCCTTAGGTATCATTTTCAGTCAGAGAAAGAGCACTTATCTAACTTTTACAACATTTTTATGTTATCCAAGTCTGGTCAAATATTTTTATCTGGCTAATTTTCTTTTAGTTATTCACAAACTAATAGTGGAACGACGTGACCTCAAATTTTTCTAGGGTAAGGACGTACTAAATATTTTCAAAATGGGACTGCACCTCTGAGGAAAAGTCTTTGTACTTCTCTGATGCTACCACATGCCTAAGAGAAAAGGCTCTGTAATAGAATGACTATGAACCTGTTTCATTTTAACAACATTTTAAACTTCAAGATGATGTTTATTTAGGTTAAGGATTTTAAAACTTATCCACTTTAAATTAATTCTCATGTGACAAACCACTGTGAAGTTGGAAAGAATATTGACCCAGGAGTACTGGCCAAGGCACTAAGCTGCACTGGCAGCTAAACACGATGCAACCAGGTTGTTTTTCTCTTCTGTGGGCAGTTTGTTCAGCTCAATGTGGGAGTTGGATTATCCTTTCTTTTACATTGCTTTATACTCTACAACAAATAGTGTAAGAAGTAAAAAAACATTTTCAAACTTGCTGCAAATCTCAGACACACACACACTGGACATCTGTGTCTAAGAAATGTATTAAAATAACTATATTCTGAATCAACCTTTCCTCAACAGTTACAAACCCCACAGAATCATAGAATGGTTTGGAAGGGACCTGACCTCCCTGCTGTGGGTATAGACACCTTTCACCAGACCAGAGTGCTCAGAGCTCCACCCAACAATGTCTTAGATACTTCCAGGGATGGGGCATCCACAACTTACTTGGGCAACCTGTTCCAGTGCCTCACCACACTCACAGGAAAGAATTTCTTCTTAACCTCAAATCTAAACCTACTCTCAGTTTAAAGCCATTGCCCCCTGTCCTCTTCCTACAGGCTCTTGTAAAAGGTCTCTCTCCGTCTTTCTTCTGGGATCCGTCCAAGTACTGGAAGATGACCACAAGGAGGTCACCCCGGAGCCTTCTCTTCTCCAGGCTGAACAAATCCAGTTCTCTCAGCCTTTCCTCATAGGGAAGTTGCTCCATCCCTCTAATCATCCTTATGGCCCTCCTATGGACTCTTCCCAACAGGTCCATGCCTTTCCTGTGCTGGGGACTCCAGAGCTGGATGCAGCACTGCAGGTGGGGCCTCACTAGAGCAGAGCAGACGGGCAGAATCACATCCCTCAACCTGCTGCCTGCTCAACCTGTACTGATACCAGAGGCTGCCACAACCCAGGGGCACCACCTTGCACTTGGTCTTATTAAACCTCATGAGATTCCCATGGCCCTGCTTCTTGAGCTTGTCCAGGTCCCTCTGGATGACACCTTCAGGTGTGGCAACTGCATCACTCAAGCTTGGTGTCATCTGCAAATCTGCTAAGGCTTTCTTATCTTCCCCACTGTCTGTGTCATCAATGAAGATATCAAATGACACTGCTCACAGTGAGGGGCACCACTTGTCATTGATATCCATGTGGATGTTAAGTAGCATTCTAATTTCCATTCCAGTAAAAATTAACACATCCCAAAATATCCATTAGGTCAGAAATTTATCACTTGCTGTTCTCTAACACAGAAATTGTGTACAAGTTAAGTCTGAAAAATGCGTGTTGAACACCACAATTGCTAATACAGTCATTGATCAAGAAAACAGTACATTTGTTAGTCTAGAGACCAGGTGAGACCATTTTTAGGTAAAGAGAGGAAATTGTCATTAGATTAACCAGTATAGTTTGAAACAACAAAGAGAATTTCAGGAACAGAGTCTTTTTTGCACCTGAAATACAAATATCAGCTTTCTGAGCTAACCACAATACCCTGTAGTAGCACATGGAGGGTACTAAAGTCTGCAATACCAGAGTATATTTAATAGTAAAGCTGGCAGCTTTTCACTCCCCAAGAGTTATCTGCTTACCTGAAGAAGAGTGTGAGCACAAGGTATGTTGCCTAATTTTTTTCAAATAAACCCGTTTCTCCCATAAAAGATATTACAACTACCTGCTAGGTTTGGACTGAACAAATCCCTTCTTTCTATTAGCAAATGGAACCCAAAATGTAATCTCTCTGCTTCTGAACTGCCTTTTGTGAAAGGACTAAGCATCAAAAGGCAGCTCTTCAGTAACTCACCATGATCTCTGCAAGAATTTGTCGTAGGGAAGCTCAATGGAAAGTCTGCTTGGATTTCTGTTTGTGGTGCAGCGCATGGTGCCACTTAGCAAGACCCTAAAATCACCCCAATGTTGTGCTGTTCTCAGGAGCAGGTTAGTCACAAAATACTGCTGCAGAAGCCTACTGTTCCTGGCTGAATTTCTACCAAAATATGGTGTGGCCATATCTACTACTTTTAATGAGTGGTAACAAAAGTACACACACCACAAAGTACTTAAAATGGCAGCAATATGGAACCCCGGAATCATCGCAACTTTTCATCAGAAGTTAAAAAGCCTTTGACTGAGTTTCAAAGCAGATCTAGGGTTTTATCTGTCTGATTAAGTAAGGCTTTTAACAAGTAAAGCTCTAATTAGGCATAATGACAGCAGAAAAAGCAAAGTTAAAATAATGCATGTTAATTCTAACTTAGGAAGAACTCCACTTTTAACAGCACTTCCTGCTCTTCCTATTCAGAGAGTGTTATTCCCTTTTCAAGGTACTGGAGCTGTGGCAGAAATTTTCCACAGCACCTGTCCCAGCACAAGAATTTCTTGCTAGGACAACAGCCACAAGTACCCTGCTGGCTCAGAGTGTGCCCAGGCTCTAGGAGCACCAGTTTTTAGCATTTCTGGAACATTCAGGAGGTTTCATTCCAAGAGGCTCAAAAGAATTCAATCCCATGTGGTATTATGCCAAAAGGCTGCAACAGAGAGTTACAATTTCATTTCTTCTGAGCTGCCCAGCTGCTGCCAAAATGACATGGTTAAGGCTTCTCTGAACTTTAATCAACACATTTCTCTAAAACATGGAAGCAAGTCACTTGAGTAGGAGTTCACAGCAAATCTTTGTCAAAATCAAGAGAGGAGATAGTGTAGAAAAGGTTGGGCTTGACTTCACCAATTAAATCTGATTTTTACATGACACATGATTAGAAAATTCCCAGCAAAGATCATATAAAACTAAATGAGAGCCCAGCACTGATTTTAGGTAGTATTAAAAAATCCTGCAAAAAGATCGGTCACGTGCCTTACAAACTTGTGCTAATCCTTAGAGAAAGACTGACAGGGTCTACAGAAGAATACAAAATTGACTGGATGCTGATTTGTCCAATAACAACAACAACAAAATCTATGCAAATCCCATTCAAAAAGGTAAACCCAACATAAAAAAGCATCTTCTAGCTAAAAAATCATTTTTAATGTCTTAACAGCATTCTATCAAAAGAACAGAATTACTGTCTTTTGTATGATTTCCATTCTTCAATGAACATAAAGCTTCTTCACTATTTTTTGGTTATTCACATTCAACTATTAGCAGATAACATTAGGGGAAAGAAATCACTGCAGCAGATCCAAAAGAGAAGACAATTATGACAAGACAACGTAACTCCCTTAACCTTATGTGTAAAAAATATGGATCATTGAGAAGAGTTGTTTTTCATATACTTGGAGTTGCAGAATCAAAGTACAGTGTTTTCTAAATACTTATACTAAATTCAAAAGCACAGAGTCAGGTACAAACCAACTCATGTGGAAAGTGATCCACAGGCATCCAGACTCCAAAGGATTAAATCAGCCACAACAAAAGAAAATTCAACGCAACAACAACAACAGCAGGGCAAAGACAACAGAGGCATTGACTACTTGAGTAGAACAGAAATGCTCTGCCTGCAACTCTCTCCTCGGCAGAAGACAGATTCATCGCTATCCAAAATTCAATTTCTACTTTTTCTACTATTTCCAATCCTTCCCTGAGTTCCTCTTTTCTTCTAAATTATCCCAAAATAGCTCAGCCTCCCTTCCTATAAGCTCCCTGTACTTCCAACCCTGTGTCACAGCACACAGGATCTTTTTGCCTTCTCAGATTCTGCTTCCACATTACATATATCCACATTAGCATCCTGATTTGATAATACACTTCTTCTTATTGCTATCCTTTTACCTCAAACAGCTTTCATCTATTCCCTATCTGTCTGAGAAAGCTTTCACCATACCTATTCAGCTGACACTTGTTTTTTTCCCACCACAAATCACCCTTATATGGATTGGCATTTGTATTCTCTCTTATTGAATGTTTTATACTAGAGAAGTAAGAAAATTTGAAAGGTGTTGCAAATGCTAGCTGTCCATGTATGCAACATCAGAACAGTATGTGGAGTGAGAGCCAGATGCAGTTATGTAACTCAGACATATCCAGGGAGTTAAGGAAAACTCTAGAAAAATACTACATCACCCTAGGCTTTTTTCACACTCATCCTCTAGGACCCTCAAACAAAACAGAATATTATTTTTCCTCCACTGGAAAATATTTTTACTTCTACCAACCTAAAATCATTCTAGATGAGAAACCCCCCTGCCTCTCAAACTCAGGCTGTACAGGACAGCTGTCAGCTACCTGGCACCACCACCTCCAGCACAGAAAAGCATTTGATGTACACTGAAATAGTTTAACTCACCAATAAATGGAATAGAAGCCAAAGAGTCACCAGGTGGGCTGGAACCTGATGCTTTCCTTTCCTCTATTCTTTTTATGTGGACTTCTCTCCGAGCATCATTGGGTAACCAACAGGTGGTGTCTGAGGCTGCCTCTTGGTCATTTACAGCGAGAATGTAGGACTGATGCCTCAAAGGCTGTGGAGTTTGGTGGCCAGAAGGTGATTTGTCCCGCAGGACCACTGTGTCTTTGTCATTTCCCTGAACATCCACTTGCAGACTTTCAGAATCACGCAAATCTTCCCTTTCAAAACCACAAATCTTTTGTCTTATGGAACCATCTACATTGTCAGAGGTAGTTGAACACTCACTTGTTGGCTGAACAAGTTTGGCAGAAAGTGGAGACAGAGAGGAGGGTTGGATGGTTTTCCCAGTTTCTGTTTTGTGATCTGGGGCCCCTTCTGCTCGGATCCTTGACTGTTGGTTTAACAGACTGCTCTGATGCAAGTGATTTACTGTTCTTTGGTCTTTGCTGGCAATAGCATCCAGGCCCTGGTTAAGGGGAATTGATGGTTTTGCTGCATAGGGAGCTGAGTTCTTCAGAGAGTTACTTTTAGAACTTCTGGATGGTGTGAGAGACAATCTCTCTTGTGAAACAGATGCAGGTTTTGAAATTCCCCCGGGAGTCTGCAAATCTCGAGAAGGCTGTAACATTTTAAAATCTGGTGAAATTTTCTGAAAGTGAGAACCAGGTAGAGAAGCTCTACTACCAGTTCTCCTGTTGTCTGAAATATACGCACTCGGAGCTATAGGAAAATTTTGACCTCGAAGGGACATATGAAATGCATGCTGTCTAGATCTCTCATAAATGCCTCGCCGATCATCTTGTTCAGTGAACCCTGTCCACTTGTAAGTCTTTCTCCTATCTCCATTTGTATCTGCAATCATATTCTCAGAGTGAAAATTTTCTAGCACTTCACCCTGTTTGCTGAGATAATCCCACGACCGAGCCCTGTGATTTCTAGCATTAACTGAAGGTGAAGTTAAAGTATCCTGTGAAGCACTTCGTGGCCACTCTTTCATCAACACAGGATCTTCAAGTCTTTCCTGGGACACACTTCTCTGCCGGATGTGAACAGACTGTGGCACCCTGTCGTGAGAGGTGCTCCTGCGCCGTACCTGAGAAGCAGTGCGATTTGGCACCACTTGATTATAATCAGTTGTGTTCTGAGAAGCTGCTCTTAAACTATCTAACCTTTCCTGTATTGTTCGGGAGCCATACATGTGCATGCGCCTGTTCTCAATGTACTCTTTGTAAGTTTTGTAGGTCTTCCAGTCTATGTGCTGGTGGGAGGTTGGAGAACTATAATGATTAGTAGAGACTGGGGGCGAGTCTGTGGCTTGAGTAGGAGGTCTAGTGCTTGGGATTCCTTCTGCACATACTACATAATTTGAAGCTTTGCTTACTGTTCCAGCTGTATCAACTGGCCTTGTTATTGGAGTCTGGGGAAGTACAATGGCAGTGGACACTGATGGTGACGGTAACGTGGTCCGTGCTTTTAGACTAGTTTGATCTTTTAGGCCGTATCTTACTTCCTCTGTCCTATGTGATGGACCAGCGTGATTATTTCTGCAAGATGTCAAATCTACAGCCTTCTCAGAAGGCACAATAACAGTCCTTACAGTTTCATTGCAAACGCACACGGCTGTATTTGATTTTGCAATGTCTGTTGGTGATGGAGGCACTTGTATTTCCATTCTGTAGGCCCTCTCTGGCTGTGTCAATGCCCGTACTGGTCTGACTTGCTGCTTCCCCAACGAGAAGTCAGAAGAGAGCTTGTCTCCGGCTTGTGCCTTAACAGAAGCTGTGGATGTCAGGCGTGGGTAACATATTGGCGGTGGTTCAGGTATGTTGTGGGCATTACCACTGTAGGCTTCGTTGCCTTTCAGGTAGGCATCCTGGGAATACGCCTGTGGAGATAGGATTGAGTATTCAGTAGTGAGGGAGATGGAAAAGTTCACCACCTAGTTAATTATCTGCATGATCAAGCTTCGAGAGAGGGCACACAAGTTCAGAATTCACACTATCTCTAATTTTAGACAAAATGTTAGTTAAAAAGACAAAACCAGCATTCCATTCCCTTAGTGATGGGGGAATAAGAAACAGAACAAGCAGAATCATTACAGACATTCCCTCCCTCAATTAAAAAGCTGAACTGATGACCAATTCCAGGAAATACTACAGGTAGGGCCCTGAGGTAGGTTTCTCAAAACCCATGAGCACAAAACACAGTATTCTTCTCCCCCTTCATTTGTCTTCTAATATGATGCTTCAGATATTCTTCCCATTTAAGCTTCACATTGCCAGAAACAAGAATTTCACAGCAACCAGTAGGTTAAAATGCTGCATAACAAATTCCACTAGCACTAGAAAATTTTCTATTCACTTAGTGTATTAAACAACTCTGTTCACTTATTGTAGTACATATGAAAAGTATACACACTCCTTTAAGATGTCTTCTACATAACAGCCACTGTTCCTAAACATGTAACAAATAAATTGAAGCAGTAACATATTTGTTGTAAGGCAACACCCTGTAAGTCATCCTATATTTTCAGGAGGCACTAAGTACATGGTGCACAAATATTACTGCAGAAATATTATTGATATTTAACATTTTTAACTTCAAGATACAAATAGTATGACAATTCATTGATATCCACTACTGTCCACACACTATTAAAACACAAACTGAAATCACAAATAATTTCCTTAGTGCACTTTGCACCTTTATGCATTAGAACCTGACTCCTGAGGAAAAAATGGTTGTATTACACTTAGTATGTTTCTGAAGCATTAGAGAAAAGCAGCATTTGCCATTGTGAAATTAACAGAACATTCAAAATAATAAATCAGTGAGAAGCACACAGCATACTTAAACAATATCCTATTATTTAAAAACTTCAGCATGACTTTGTTCAGTCTGATCATAATGAAATAAAGAGCCAATGCAGAGCCTGCCAGTGTAACAGAAGATTAAAATAATTTCTCAGGGCTTTTACACGCTTAGGCATGATATCATATCACAGCATTTCCTGTCCAAATCAAAACATGCTCAATTCCAGAATATCAATGTGCTCTGTCTTCACATGAGACAGATTATAGAAGCCCAAGTGCAGCCATAAAATTAATACAGAGCAAAGTACAGAGGGCGAGGCATTTACAATACTGCTGCAATGTTACAACGAGCATTAGTCAAGTGCAAAATATTAAAGCACACCGAGAGAAAACATACCAAACAAAACACAGGCACAACACAAATCAAGAGATCAGCATTATGAAGAAAATTCAGCTCAGACTATCTAGCTCATTTCCAACAAACTTGCTGTTTCATATTCTTGCTTCTCATAAATCATTAAGAAAAACATGCCTTACAAAACCATCAGAGAAATGGCTACTGTACATTTCTTACCAGTGCTGTGACATCCTTTGTAAACTGCAGCTGGCAGAAAACAGGAAAACACAGTAAAAGCTGCTTACAGATGTAAAGACAGAATTATCTTGTCGTATTGATGTTGACTACAGCAAGCTAAAAATACAACTATACTGATTTCAATGGAAGGTACCAACAGTCGTAAAGGGCAGTAGAGCATACAAAATAACTTCACTTTCCTTATGAGCATGTCCACTTAGGCTTTTATTTGCTCCTTGCATTTATCCTGTACCTTTACAGAAAGCAAAATACACTTGTGCCATTTTGCCTTGGTGCATCCCTACAGCTGCCTGCAGAGAGCTCTGGCTCTGTGCAACGACACTTCCCTTCCACCACAGCAACGTTACTGTCTCTCATTTCCCCTGGGCTGCTCCCATCCCGGCTTCCTGGTGACGAAACAACAGCTTTATTATGCATTTAAACCAGCACACTCCTTCCCCACATACATCTGAACAAGAGCACAAGCTGTCAGCTGACTGCAGCTGCTTTCACGCTGTACCTCTGAAATCAGAGGAATGATGCTGCAGAAACACTCTACTCATGTGATTTGGGTTTTTTTTTTCCCTTCACTCATAGTAAAAATCAAGCCACGCTTCCACTAGCACATTTAATGGAATGAAGGAACACACAAAAAGTAAAAATAAATATTTTTAAATCTTTAAATAAATGGCTATTTATAATCTTGATGGGCTGTAAGAATTAAAAAAAAATTGGAAGAGATACTGAAGACCCAGAAAATCGATTGAGCGAGATACTACTGGTATGCAGGACAAACAAAAAACAATCACCACCTCCCCAGCTAGAAAACAATTACCAATTTATGCAGCCAATAAAACAGCTGATATCCCACCTTCCCTGGGATATGTACACATTACACCAACAGCAAACACACCACATTTATGTTTTTGTAAAACATTTCCCTGACAAAGAATGCTTCGCTGACTCTGACAGCAGAACGGCTAAATTCCAAAACTGGTGTGATCTGTAGCAGAAGACTACAAATGAGTATAAAAATTACTTCTCAGCTCTTGCCAAAATTTATCACAGATATTAAAACATCACCTTCAGCAGACAACCTTCTTAAAGGGGTCAAAATGAGATTAGCTTGGCTTTCTCCCCCTAATAAAAAGTGTATTTTCATGACTGCAGGTATATCCAGACAGACAAACTGACAGTTCTGTGTGAGTTACTAGAAAAAAAGGTTTTGATGATGGAAAGTGTATTTCTCCTTTCAACTTCATTTCACCCCCTTCCCAAGAAAAAAAGCTGAACTGAAACAAAGCTGAACATCCTTCCAAGAAAGTTTATAAATGGGACAGTGATACTTCCACAAAGAGTATTAAATATCTTTGTTTCAAAATTCTGGTTAAGGGCCTACAGAGAAATAATGCAACTTACAAAGAAATGCATGGATCCATTCTGAATAATGTCACACTGAATGATGCATTATAAGCCTTTTTACTGTGAAATATTTTAATGACTTTAAGCAGAAAGTGATGGTAAAACTTTTAGATGATGCTCAGAGGCTAAAAAAATGTGAAATACACCCATATATTTATTAGTTCATACAGTGTTTTCACACTTTACACATTTTGCAACTATTTATAAAACACAGCTTGAATATTGCTCTATTCTCCCTCTAGTTTCTCAGAAGTTATGTCATGTGAAAATGCTACTTTAATCTCTAAGTGATTGCAACAGGGGATAGACTCCTAAAAATGTTGTTAGGGTACAGCCTAAATTTAAGTCCTTAAAAAGTCTTAAGGAAAGAAAAAGTCTTGCAACATAAAAAGAAGTTTTTATACCCAGATCAGTGATGCTCCTGACTCAGACACCAGCCAACCCACTTGAATTCCCACCTCAAACTGGATACTCAGCAGTTATTCAGAAGTCCAAACATGATCCAAATATCAGTCTTGATGTTTTATGAGCTGTTTTCCACCTTCTCAAAGTAACAATTTAGAGTGACATTAACAGCTCTGACAGATTTTCAAGATTACTAGAAGAAAACTGCTGCGCTTACAGTAATAACTCAGTGTGTTTCCAGCTATTGGGGGCAATTTCTTCCCCATCTTGTAATGTAGTTTTGTTTGCAGCACATTTGCAAACTCCTATGGCAAAGAATGAATTTCTTACTGAGAATCTGTAGAACCATTAAGAGTTTAACTCTAAGGTTACACATTCCCAGATGATAAGCAAAACACGTTTTAAGCAAATAAAGCATTTTACAAGGTATTTCATTTAATCATCTAAAATTCAGCTGAAGGGGTTTGTTCCCATTTTCCCCCACTTGATTTTATGTCATTAGATGTTAGAATAACAACACCTGAATGTACACGAATTCCTCTGGGTAAGAATTATTGTGCTAAACCATAACAACTTCCCAGAGTTCAAACCAACCCTGTGCTACACCACTCACCCAAATCCATAAAAACACACAGCCCTGTGTTGCACTGAGGATCACTACACTTCGCTACGGGATGAATAACAGCAGTGATTTCATCAGAACTATTTGCAAAATTGAAGATAAGCTTCTGATGAGTCAGAAGCCGATGCGCACAGCACCCTGCAAGACTGAGCTTTCCTTCTTCAGCCAGTTTGGCTTCAGATTATATTTCTTTACTACTAAATTCTTCTCTTTGCCAGTCTTAACTTATTCTCACAGGTGGAATGAGTATGGGAATTGCACACCAGGAAAGTCTTTAAAGGAAACACATTCTAGTTAATTTGTTCTCAAGAATGTTAATACTACAGCTCAAGTGCTTTCATTTCACTCAAAAACACCCAAACACTACAGTAGGAAAACATTATTGGAAAAAAACCCCACACACCCTCTTTTGCCAAAGGCAGTGCAATTTTACCATATAAAATTTAATGCTTGAAGCCCAGTAACTTTTATTTCCAAATACAAGCCGTGCAAGGGACTTTCTTGTAAATATTAGTCTAAATTGAGATTAGGGGGGTTGGTGCAACTGGCGTTTTCTAACATATGCAATATTCAACAACAAAAGTTTTAGTCTCTTCTGGGTCACTGTATCTTCACACCACAACCCTCCTCCTCCTACTGCACTTGCTTTAATATTAACCTCTGTGCCCATCAGTAACCACAAAATCTGAGAGTAAAAAACGTGCTCCAAGACTCTGGGCTAAATACAGCTACTTACGAAAACATCTCTATTAAATATAAAGCAAATGAAAATATTTCAGTCTGCCAAGGAAATAGCTATGTTGCTCTACTAGGTCTGATGCAACTGGATGGTATAAGGGAGAAAAAAAGACAAAAACCAGACAGTCTTTAACAATTGACTGTGGGTAGACCTCCAGTCAGAGACATGTGGTTACTGGGAAATATAAAACTCTAGGATAAATTGCCTCACGCAGGTTACTTTTCTTTTTGTTGTTGGAGTTCTTCTTTGTTTTGGTTTGTGGGCTTGTTTGTTTGGTTTTGGTTTGTGCACTACTGGCAATCTCAGGGTATTACAAGGCCTTGAGAACCACCAAATTCCACAAAAAGTCTAAGTTCAGAAATGATAATGCAGCAAACTATTCTTTTCTGCCCAGATCTCCCAATATACTGAAAAATTTTGGTATCACCTGACTAGAAAGAAGGAGGGGAAAAAGAAAAAGAAAATATATGCTGTAATGGATTTTCACTCATTTTCCTGGTCATTCCATCTAGGATTTTATGGTTCCCCTATTAGCTGTGAGAAGACAAATATCTCTATTCAAATATTGTCAACTTGCAGTCATTGACATGCAGCTTCATTGGTCCACAATTTTAAGGAAAGATTAGATGTAACAAAAGATATTGAAAACAAAGAAGTGAACAGCCCTCTTTCATTTCCACACTTACCATTACTCACAGAATGCCCAATAAAATCTTCCAGTAAATCAGAGAGTCCTAAGGCACTTTTGTGCTAAGACACATTTCAACAGATTTGTATGCTAATAAAACATAGTGGTGACAACATCTAAGACTAGAAAGAACCTCTTACCTTTTGGGTCAACTCCCATAAGGAAATTATTTTTTAGGACTTATTTGAAATGAAACTGCTGAAGGCAGAACAAGAGCTAAGTAAGATGGAACTTCTGAGAGGGTAGTGAGAGAAGTGCCAGAAAATGAAAGATGAAAAATCAGGGTAACTTACCTATAGTATGTATGTGTTTATACACACCCACCCCCCACAGATACACATATTTACAAAATAGTATCCACATATGTGGGCTTTTACCTCTAATGAACCCCATATGTAAACATTAATATGCTGCATTACAAATAACCTTCCCAATAAACAGCTCCAATGCAGACCATAATAAAGATGCCATTTTTCAGAGAGTGGTATTTTCAAGTTCCTGATGCTTGGACATTCAGTGGCTCGTGGGGTCTATTCTTCTTTAGGTACACAAGGAACAATTTGCAAGTAACTAAATTCCAACATCAACATTCTCTGAAAACACTGGCCAAAAATTCTGCATACTAAGGACATCCTAACATACATGTGTTAGACACTACAAAGGCTGTTGACAAGATCCATAATAATGCTGACCTGTAAATAGGCTTAGCAAACTCAATCTTCTCCCTATAGAGAGTACCTTTATATTCAGTATTTTTCACGTAACACCAAAAGCTTTTGAACAACTGAGAAGTTGTCACAATTTGAACAGCATGTTAGTACTAGATTTGTTATCCGAAGGCTACAAAACAGCAACAATTTCATTGAATATACTTGAGAAAAAAAGAACTGTTCGCAGTTGACCTAAATGTGTCTTCCCATTTGCATGAAGTCAGTGGTATTAAAACCTACATGATGCCAAAATTCTGCCACAAAACGTTGAGAATGCTACAGAAATCGCATATAGACACATCAAATTTGAAACACCAAGGAGAATATAACAATCATCCTCCTCCTCATTTCAAAATGGTTATATACCTAGAAATGTTTCAAAATAAATCTCTTTTGGTAAGCTTAATAAAGTAAAATTTGAGGAGGAGCATGAAAAAATCCCCAACACATACACAGTTGCCAAGAATTCAACTTTTTGTCACAGATAGAGATGTTTTAAATATCCCTTTCCCCACAAAGTGACACTTTCAAGGTCACACCAGTGAGCAAACACAACTGACACTGATTTCACTAATGGTAGAGTTTCCTGTGGAATTCCCTTCCAAGTCATCACTGTTCAAATGCCACAAAGGGCACTGACCTGTGGACTGGACCACTTATTGTTACTGTTGGAGAATGGATTTTAAGCCTTGTTTTCAGGAAATTCAATATACCAAGAGGCTCACAGACATACAAGGATATTTCTGAAGACTAAACCCAAGGTTTATAAATAGGGAAATAAGGATGGAAACAAGCACCTGTGTTTCTAGCAATCAGCCATCAGCACATGCAGTAGACTACCAAGTACTGTAAAACTTAGCACAATCAGCATTATTTTCTGAACATAATGAAACTATTCTGTCCTCATTGCACTAGATACACCTTTCATTAGCTCCTACAACAGCCAGCAGTGCTCTGGGTTTTTCTGTTTTTACAGCATACCGGTATTTAACACTGGTTTACAGTGAGTGATACTATGAAGACATTCACAGTGAAATTTGTGACATGTCATAGAAAACAACTAAATTGTTTAACATACTATGTAATAACTTACATTTAACATTCTATAATAACTTATATAACACAACTGCATGTGTAAGCTTCTCCTCTATTAATAAGGGCACCATACCTTACCATTTACTGTTCCCTTTACATTTATACTGACTCTATCACTACAGACATTATTATTATCACTTACTTATATGAGCTCTACTTCATTCAGGAATAAGAATTTGCTCCAAGATCTATACATTTTTTTTGACATAAGATTTCCATAAAACCTAATACAACATTAATCACAAAGATAAAACCAGAAAAATTAAAAAGTGTGCAGTTTCTCGGCTGGAAATAAAAAGTCACTCTCTTTTCACAGGAAGTAAAAGGAGCAACATTCTATGCTGTTACTTTAAAAGTATTTTGAGTGTTCAGCTTAGAGTAGAGCAACGCTGTTCACCAAATCTTGTCATGAGGACTGTGCATCCTAACCATCTTCAGAGGAATTGCAGAGGAATTTTTCATTTGACTGAAGTTACAGTGATGCACTCAATTAAGCAGCATCAAAAGACTGCTAATCGTTTCTTCAGAAGTGCTAAGATTTTTCCTCCTCCATGGTGGTCTAAAAGACTTTTAGAAAACTACAGGCCATAATTGACAGTCTCAGTTGTGAGATGCATTTTTATCATCTGTATCTTCACAAGCTGCAACTCTGCTATCAAAGATTGACACTTGAAAACACATCTACTGAAGTATTCCATGGCAGGACAGAGCAAACAAACTGCAGCTATCCAATGTCTTTTCCAATAGGCCCAAGGACGCTCAACACTCAGTCTCGAGGACTTCAGAAAACACCTGTGTCTTCATGGCTTTCCTCTGGCAGATCCTGTGTGGAACTGGAAGTCCTCAAGAGAAGTTCACTTCCACCCAAACAAATGCATCTTAGCAAACAGGAGCATAAACTCCTCCCACATCACGAGCATGTACCAATGCACCAACAGCAAACAACTGTCAGAACTCGTGCAAGCTACAGTGGCAATGCAAAGCATTTGCTGCAAAATCATGACTTCATCTCTCAAACCTAATCCTCTGTCTGTCTTCAACAGAGAAGCCTCACATTCACAACTCTGCCACATCTGACAACTCAAGAGGAACCTTTTTATAATGACTGAAAATTATTTCCTCAGATATATCCACTCTTTTTCTAAAATTTCCACAGGCAAATATTTTTTCTCTTTTCTTTACCTCTCAATCTCCACCAGGAGAATTACCTTATTTTCTTTTTTGCCAGCATCCTTTACTAACTCAAGGGCAATAACTGTCTTTTTTCCTTCCTCTGTGCCCACTACCTCACTCACTGATAACAAGTTATATCCAATCAATTGGTTTTCATCTCTACTCCACCTGAATGTTGCACTTGAGCAGAGGGAAGATGTGCCTAAGACCTTCTTGCCCAGCTAAACACAAAGGTTTAACTTTAAAACTACAAATTTTGACTTGCCCAGATCCTCACACTGTTACAGCTACAACACTGCATTAGGTGCACAGGGCCATTCAAATCATTTAAATGGTACCACTATTCCTGCATTTCTACACATTCACAGTTCCAATTAAAAAAGAACAAACAAAAAACCACAAACCCCCAAAAACCCTGACCCAAAAACCACACACACACAAAAACCAAAGAACCAACAAAAAACCCCACCACACCACCCCCCCCGCCCAACACCAAGAGCTTTTCCCTCCCACTTTTTTATGCAATGAAAACTGATACCCTGCCCCTGCCCCCCCCATTTTCTGTGTTGGATTACTTAAATATTTCTTTATCAAACGTTCTCAAATATCACTTCTACTCTAACAACCTTGACTTCTTGGCCTAAATGGACAAGTTCCTCTACAAATCTCTATCTCCAACTCAAAACAAAGTTTCTTGCTTTTTTTCCTTACCTCTCAATGTGACCTTTAATACTGGAAAACAGCGACTGAAACCCACAAGTTTTTATTAACTTGAAAGTCAAGTCTTACTATTTTTGTACACTTTCCCAACTACTAACCAAAAGGTCTACCCTGCTTGTCACCTTCTCCTTTCCTCTGCTTCCAATTCAAAATAAACTGGAGAATATCAACACACTACGTGTTTTTCTAATTCTTCACAATATGGACTAGAGACACTATATGGGAGATGAATTATCTCACTGTATGTGCAGGACCTCAGCTCAAATCAAGAGCATACAGGCACCAGTGTAATAAAATATTTACAGCAGTCACAATTTAAAAAATTGCTAATAACCTTCAGCACATTCATCACCTTGCTTCTTTCCTGGAAATCCATTGACAATTAGTGAGTTATTAACGAAAGCTAATTTTAAGCTTCATATGCTAGTTTCTTAATTCAAATTATTTAGAATTAAACAACCTGGTTAAAGGAAGCAATCCAATTCATATATTCTAACACAAAGAAATTAATCCAAATTATAATAAAAACACAAGGTATTTTTTGACATGCCAGAAATATCATGTGAAGATAGTGTTCCCTGTATTTGGACTCCCCTGAAATTTCAGGCATAGCAAGGAGGTAGGAAAGTATCTAAGGAGGGAGAAAGAGAAAAACGTTAACTCTAAGGATTTGCTGATAGAGGAGTTCAAACACTTTGTAACCAACAACAACATTTCTATTTAGTCAATCTGCTCTAAATAGAAGCTTCATGAACATACCAACTGAAGGATGTCCTCGTCTTTTGGCATAACACTAAGTTCCAATATGCTGTCACTGAAACAGAAAGAAAAAAGTCATCACACGTGAAATTGTGGAGAAAATTTTCAATTTAATGTCCACACATCAAAATCATTCAAAACTCCAACACTCAGCTTTTCTGACAAATACTTTAAAAACAGAAATAAACACTGATTTTTGTTAGAGTCTTAGCAAGTCAGAGTAGAACAAAAATCTAACTCAGTAACACACCTGTGTTCTCAGGAAAACCCGTTTATTGAGCCAACACACCGGGTTTGGCAGTTTTATTTCCTTTTTTCCCCCCCCTTCCTCAAGTTCTATGGTGCACTACCTCCTTAGAGCTTCTCAGACAAAACAATGTGACAAATCTGCAAAGACAATGGAAAACTTCTCTCCTTCTTCCATTTAAAACTAAAGTCTCTTAGCACTCTAAAATTGATGGGGAGAAGTCAAAACCACCACACCATGTGGAAAGTGAGGCAATACCAAGGGAAGCACTGACTTACACCTTTCTGTTCCAGTCATTAGAGTAGATTCCTTTTGGAGTTGATCCTTACAGAATCACAGACTATTCTAAGTTGGAAGGGACTCACAAGGATCATCAAGTCCAACTCTTAAGTCAATGGCCCACACAGGGGATTGAACCCATGACCTTGACATTGTCAGAACCAAGTTTTAACCAACTGAGTTAATCTCACGATTCACCTCCTGGCACAATCAGCTTAAATACATTTAGCCATTCAGATGACATCTGAAATATGGATTAAAAACACTTGCTATTTTTAAGTGCTGCATATGTCCGTCTGAACTGCTGAAACCAAAAGCAGCAGCAGTAAAAAGATGCAGGAATCCAGACAGTACAATCAATGTTGCCTCCATACAAGTAAAATCAGGACACCAAACGTACCAGTTATCCAGAGTCAGGTATTTTAAAACAGTGAAACCCACAGTTAGCATCCACCAGAAAAAGGTATTTTTACAAGCAAGAGGGAAGCATGTGCTTGTAACATGGAACACAAAACAGCTGAATTCATTATCTCATCTGAAATAAAGGAATAACCTGTTCACATTCATTAAATGTAAAGTGGAACAGGTACAGAAAGGCTACAGAAGACTGATGTACAGTCTATTATAACTAGGCTGGAAAAAGAAAATGAAGATTCTATGACTTATTTAAAAATCTCACATTGCACGTCAGAAACAAAAAACGGTATTTAAGAAAACTGACCAGTACCAGTGTAAGAAAAAAGGCACAGAACCTGACTGGATATGTCAGACTAGAAATTTGCTTATCTGTACTTATCAGTACAGTACAGTAGCTGAGAAAAGATAAAACCAGCACAAAGACTGGTCCCAACTTCAGGGCACACTGATCAGCTTATGCAAGCACTGAGGAGAACCTCAGTTTCTTATTTCTGCAGGAAATCAAGTCATCATCTCAACCATGTACTGTGTGATTTATTATGC
>VWZD01008203.1:913781-1053824 GCA_013396695.1 Sakesphorus luctuosus
GTGCCTTTCATCTTCCAGAGGAAATAATCAGTGTAAGTTTAGCTTTGCTATCTCCAAGCAGAGCAAAATGGAAAACATTCTAGACACATCTTTAAACTTTTCTGGGAACAATGCAAAACATGGCTGAATTACACCCCATCTGTAAGTCCCACTGGAAAATATGAGCATCATTTCATCTAAGGCAGTCAAGTTCTGGTGTCTGCAGTATTATATAATGAAGATAAACAGCTACAACTGAACAACTTTCTAGAAAAATAATGAGCAGCTATCAAAATGGAGCCCCAGCAGTAAGCTAAAAAAAAAAATCTGCAAGTCCAAACTGAGTTTCAATGCAAACAGCTCAATAGTGAGGGGAGCAGCAAACTCTCTTTAGAGAGAAAAAGGGATAAAATGTGTTGTATTCTTAAAACTACTCTGAAGATGATGAGAAAAATGACAAAAGAGTAAGCATTTATGGTCATCAGCATGTCAAAATGAGTAATTAAAAACAGTAATTAAAAATACATCAATCCAAGTGTCTAGAAAACCAACAATAGCCTACTGAGACTATGAAGGAAACTGTCTTTAGCTATGGATAAAAGAAGATTTCAACTGACAATCCAACCTTTCAAAAGGCCCTTCAGCAAGTTGCTTGCACAAAGCCCACTAAAGAAGCCAAGGTGTGCTGGATGAAGGATCAGCTAAGACACAAAGCACACCAAGAACTGTGTCACTGGGTATTTTTAACATGAAGAGTTTAAGCACATTCAACAGCAAATTTGTGCAAGACCAACCATCAAAAACTATTAAATCAAGCAATGCAGATAAAACTTGTAGTTCAGCAAGTTCCTAAACCAAGGATTTCTGCAAAGTGGGCTGGGACTATCTGACCACTCTGTAACTTCAGTGTTTTCACAGACCTCTCCTAAGAAATCTTTACTGGACATTAACAGAGAGGACAATGACATAACAGACCATCAGCCTGTCCCAGTATGGCAATGCTGATGCAAGAGTAGCAATGCTAAAGCAAGAGGCATGCACCAAACTGCAATTTTATTTGCCATGAAATGATAGCATAAGAAATAAATTACTTATGTGAAGAACAAACTGCACTAAGCTCAAAAATCCTGTTGTCAAGCAAAGAATGAGACAGAACTGATTCTTCAGTCACATGAGAAGTACTGCCTATAAGGCACAAGAAAGATACACCTGGTCTGCAGTCTGAGCTCTCTTTATCGATCAGAATTAATATTCATCTGTTTATACCAAGAGGGTCAGCTGAAGACTTCCTGATGGTTGTATTTTCTGTATAAAACGCTCAAGGATACACATGACCTTTTGTCACAATCTTCTGTGATATGCACATCTGGCTCGAGAAAACAAATTGTTCTCCTCTCCTAACTAACAATAGCATCCCTTCATCCTCTCTGCACTCATGGAAATCAGGGGCAAAGAGGCAGCAGTGCACTGTACTATTCCTGGCTGCACTAGAGAATCACTGACAAAGCCTTGTTCAGGTGTTCCTCGTTTATCCACAGTGGGCAGGGGTTGAATTCCACAGAACAGTTCACTACCTACACTCACAGGGCTGAAAATAGAACTTTATTCACAGACAGACCTAGAGTTAAGAATCACTGACCACACAGATGTGACTGGTCTGTTTTTCTTGGATTAAGAGAGTTAATTGGCTGATGTACATGGCTGGACATATAATGTCTTGTGTCTTGGGTACACCCTATTGTACAACAGTGCTGTCTGTACAAATACAAAAGAATGACACGTGGCTACTGTTATATCCACTGAGGGGTATAAAAAAGGTAAGATTCCATCTTTCCAGCTCTGGTATAGACAGTATTAATGACACAAAACACATCTGTTTACTTTGCTCCTCACATTCCTTCATGCTGATCATAATACATCTTTTTTTCCACATAACTCATTATTATATTGGAAATTTGTTGCTATAGAACAGAAACTGACACCAACAAAACTGTAAAAATGGAGGCAGACATGAGACACAAAAACAAGTATCCAGACTCATGTATGGACATGACTTCACAAGTCCTTGTGAGCTGCAGGAGCAGCAAATATTAGCACTTCCTCAACCTTGTGCAACATTCATAATTTGCAGCAAAAGAGAGGAAAGCCAAGATGTACTGGGGATCTTTTGCAGGTGTGCACTAGCATAAAATTTTTCCATTACCAAATACGCTTATTTTGAACTATTAGATCTCATAAGCAAGACAGATTTTTTTTAAATTTTCTTTTTCAGTTGACACATCTATGTGTGGTATATGTACTCTGTCTATTTTAAGTTCAACCTTCCTCTGTAACATTCGGTGTTATCTGCTAACAAGGGACAAGTACCAACACAAAAGGTCTGTGGTACAATTCAGCACATCTTTTCTCAAACCCTTCTCAGCATTCAGCAAATACATGAAAACAGAAATAGTATGACTGAGTGTGTATTAAGGAAAATTTAAAAATACAATGACATTTCAAAACCCCCACAAGTGGTTATTTTCTGCTTAGTATACAAAAAGTTTGGCACGTAATAAAATAGCAAGCATCTTACCTGTTCTGTATTAAAGCAATGACTTGAGAATAGGTCTTCCCAATAACACTTTCCCCATTGACTTTTATTATTCTATCACCTGGAACGAGAAAAGTTGTAACTGAAATTAATTTGTCTACACATTTTTAATAGTTTTAGTTTTCTACTTCTGTACCTCACAACAATTAAGAATACCAATATAAATTCAAGGTTAGCCTTCCTTAAAAATGGAGGGAAAAAAAGAAAGAAAATATGCAGAATACAACTGCATGTAACCATATACACGATGCCAAATTTCTGCTTTTCTCAGAACATTTTCAGATGTGCACCTTACTCTAACCTTCCACATTAATCACCTAGAAAGTCATAGAAAGAAAACCAAAAGCAAGTGTAAGCTATTCCAGAGGCTCACTTAGGTATCCCATCTTCAAAATAAAGCTGTTGATGTACGGCAGCACTGACAACTCTGCCCGATTGCCAAGTGAATTATAGGTAGACATTTAATTCCAGCACCTAACCTCAAAATAAACCCAAACTTTTCACTCTCCTTTAACAGCAGCAAATACAGCAATTTTGTACTTCTTCCTTAGTAGAAATAAAAACCCCAGACATTTTGAAAGATCCAGTTTCCTCCTTTCTCAGAATAACCAGGGCTGCTTCCAAGGCTTTACTGTCAGTTCAACGCACCTTGGACAACGATAATGGATTACTCCTTATTCATGTAACTCAATCTTTAGATCTAATAGCACTTTTGGAAGATTTTTCCAGATAGTTTGTTGCACCTTCCTCATCAAGAGCTTCATATATTCTCATAAATTAATGGTCAAATCTACAGTGTAGAGCTATTTTTAGCTTCTGATGAGAAAACTATCCCATTCCTTCCACCAAATGATCCAAAGAGCGTAAAGGTACCTTGAATTTACTAATGAGGACAAAATGGTCTAAAGGATTACAGGTAGGGAGATTCAGAAAGCTTCTGGGAAAAAAAAAGAGCTGAAAGAAAGGACCCATGTAAAGTGAGCCAGAGAGAACAGCTTTTTCAACATTGCTTTAGAAACTGAAAGCCCTTTTTGTGTTGCAGGCAAGATCAAATCAAAGCAAGGAAAAAGTTGTTCACTCTGAATACTCAGCCCGACTTGGGGACAAATGTTTATGCTCTGTGGAGGTTCCCTTTACAGATCACGTGAACTTACCAAACTACATGGATCTGCTGACTTTATAACTGAGTCTGCATTCACAATGTTAAGATAACGCAAATAAATTAGTACAATATTTTCAACTTCTAATAAGTTCACATATTCCCTTTAATTCACTGGTCACTGCCTTTTCCCTCCCCTGCAAGAACTCCTAAGTGTTTCCTCGTGCTTCCCAAGGGCTGAAAGCAAGCCTGATGGCCACAGTGAGTGGCTGCTGGCAACCCACGTGCCTGACAGGGCCTGTGGGGGATGGCAAACCCACCCCCTGCTGCACACACAGACAGGTCACCCGATCGGACTCAGAAACTCCACTGCCCTCAAGACAAAAGCTAACTTTGAAACCACAGCATCACACCAAAATAAAGCCTTTCAAAAACCTGCAGGAAAAAGGAATGCTATAGTTTATGCCAATAAATACTTGTATTTACAAGCTCTGAGCCCTGTCCTGCTACACTGCACAGCAAGACTTCCCCAGAACACACAAGATCCTTCTCTGGAACTTAAACTGGCTCTTTTCTGGGCTGTTTAAGAACTTGCCCACAGATGAAGATTTTTACTCACTATTCCCACTAAAAACTATAATTGGAATATCTTTAAAGTAAGTCGTACCATGTTATCTATACTTGTGCAGCTTTTATTTTTCAAAGAAGCAGACAAGGCTATACACAGCAGTGAGATGAGTCTCCATGAAACAGGCAACCAGTGGACCTGTCAAGAGACCCAGGAGGAACGCACTGCACAACTCCTGCATAAGTGAAGGGAGCACAGACAACTCTGCAAAATACAACTTTGCTCCACTTCAGGTACATAAAAAGGGGAAGGTCAGCACCTGTAGTGCAAAAAATTATTTAGAAACACCAAGGCTTTTTCCAATAGCTCTCCATCAGTCTGATGGCCCATTAAATGCCTTTGATCAAACTAGAAATTATTGAACACACTTAAACCACCTCCCTTTCCGCACACGTTTTAGTTCTTTATATTCTTGCATATACATAAATGACAGCATGAAGATCAAGACACAGCAAATGTGGATCTGTTTTGGCTGTTTGTATTTCAGTGTTTCTAATATTTATGTTTGGAACTCAGAGATGTTATTTTTTTAATGAAATGCCTCAGAGGTTAAAAATGAGAAGTATTTTCTTTCTATCTCTAACAAGCATGATTTTACAGGAGTATTCATGAACACTCAGAATAAGCTGTCATATTTATTTAACTATTGCTCAAATTAGCAAGAATATTCCAAGTTTTCCGGTGAGTAGCAGCCAGACAAGCTCCTGAAATAGAGCTATTCATTCTGGGTAATGAAGCTTATGTTGAGACTTTCAGTATTACAAAGGATCCTGCAGCAATTAAATAAGAATTGACAAATATAGCTACCTAAACTAATACTCAGTTTTCAAGTATTTTCCTTTCTTTAGTGTGACCATGAAACAGTGCCAAGTTATACAGTTCACTCTACAAAATAGGAAATGTACAGTGTCTGTATGAGAGGTCAAGCAATCTACCTGGCTGACCACTGCCTGGTTTATAATATAATTTCAAGACGGAGTCATGTATTTCACCCTAAAACTTGTAAACAAGAAATACTGGTGTGACCTAACTAGATACAACTACTAACAGCAGTGTGTTGAAGAAGAATATTCTAGTAACTAAAAAATTTATTTTCTCTTCTTTATTCTGGGCTCCTAAAAATCTCTTCTATGACTAAAAATAAAATATTCTCTACAGATTTCATCGCTCTGAATTTGGCAAACACTGAACAGAGTAGAAATTAACATGGCTCCTCTGAACAGCTTCAACATATGCTGCGTTTTATCGAGCCAAAACATTTCTTTATATAATAGCATCAACTAATGCCAAAGTGGCCCTTCCCTGAGTAACTACTTAAGTAGCAGTTAAAAAAGAATAAAATCCTTACACTGCACAAGTGGGATCTATCACTGTTTTTAGATTGAGCATCCTAGAAGCTTTGTATTTCTTTAGGAAAAACATACAAAGCTTATTCTATTCCAGCCAAATGCAGAAGTGTGACTGATCCCGAAACAAAAATATCAACATCCCCTTATCGACACAAGCACAAACCTTTCACAGAATCCAAGTTTTGCTGTACTTTTAAGAAACCTGTGTATGCAGTGGTATCCATCTATGTCAATTACCTTTTTATCATCTGGAAGACTTTCCATTCTCACACAGCTCTTCTTCCGTCAAAACTTAAGCAAATGTGTCACACACTTCACAAAAAAAACCCCATGTTTTCTGCTCTCCAGTTTGATTAAATGAATGACTGAGCAGATTTTTCTAAGTAGTAATAGTCTTGGACTGTTCCAATTTAATTTAAAGGAGGTAGAAGAGAATAATTTAATTCAAAGCTGAAAACCTGAATATTTTCAGGTTATCAATTTGTCACAAATCAAAAGAAATAGGAGCTCACAGGTGTTATTTTCATCCCTTTTCTCCTTCTGTTCATGTATTTTATCATATACTTGTTCTTCTTCTAAGATAATAAACTACAACCACTAAGACTGCAATGCCTTAATAAACATAACAGAACTTCCAAAATGAAAACCACTGGAGGACACTTTGAAAGAGAAATTTCAAGCTTCTGAAGGAAAGAACAAAGTTTAATTGCAAGATAGAACTACATGTATAAACTTAAACCACAAATATTTTATATCATGTACACAAACATGCTCTTGATGTCTCAAAAGAACAGTACCTGTGCACAGTCCAGCTTCAAAAGCAGGTCCACCCTCTTTAACTTGTTTAACAAATATGGTATCCATTGGCTCCAGCCTATTTCTTTGTTTTCCTGAGGAAGAAAGAATATTTCTTAATAGCATTTCATTATAATGCCTTAATGTTTTTACTCTAAGAATACTTTGGGACGTAATCCTGTTCATACAGTCATATAGAGTGAGAAATAACAACGTAAGCTGAAAAATAAAACATTCAAATCTTTGTCTAGAAGGAATATAGTGTTGATTTACTGTCCTCATGGAACTGTAACATTGGTTTTCCAACAGTGTTTTTTCAGTTGCTCCAAGATGAAGTCTAAAGTTTTCTTGAAGATTTATCAAGGTTCAAAAAGCAATACATAATTCAGAGTAAATTATAATGTCTGCACATGCTGTACATTATCTGTAACTACACAATGTGGAAGTTAATCTACAGCAGTTAGAAACCATTCACACCTGCATTTTCTTGCTTTCTCAATACACAATTTCTGTGCTTCCAGACACAGAGGTACCTTGTGCTTCTACATGCAAGTCACCAAAGAAGTTCTTAGTTAAGTAGCCACTGCTCCTGAATATCAAGATGTGCAGTAAAACAAACAAAAACACTAACAAAAATCTCCACAGTTATACTGCAGGCTAAAACAGTGTTGCTGTGCTACATCTGCACATAGCTGGAATAAGCCATTTTACAGCCTCTACACTGCTCCACTCATGTAACTTATGCCAGGGAGCTTAAAAATCCCCAAACCAAACTCTAAAAAAACCCAAACATGTAAAACTCGCCCCTTCCCCCCACCAAATTATGTCCAATCTGACAGAAGATTGCACTCAACTCAATTTGTGCTCCAGTGTTACCAGTGTCTCCTGAGAGTCCCACCTGGTGCAAACTGGAGCACTCACAGAACTGGTGGCAGCACCTGGACAGTCACAGCCAGACACACAGAGCCTCACAGTGCCAGGGCTGCCTTGAACAGCCCCATCCCTCCCAGCTCCCACCACCAGCTCCCACCACCCTTGTTCCACACTCTCAGCTAAGGAAATGCCAACTTGGGAGGCCACATTGTCAGCCAGCCCGGAGAACTGACACGGCATGGAAGTAAAATGGGTTTGTGTTCCAGTTTCCCAGGAAATCCTGGCAGAGCAGAGAGAGGTGGTTAAACTGCAGAGAAAGGAGGAACAGCAGCAGAGAATAAAGGGTTTGCTTAAATCTGGCACTGCTGATAAAAGAAACACTCCTTAAAGCCAGAGCCATTGGGTTCTAATCACTTCTTTAGTGACTGACCTTTGGCTTAGGCACGAATGGCACTGCTTTTGGAAGTACTTTTTTAAATATCCCACCTGGCCATGTTTAGTAAGCCACACACAGCAATAACAATTGACTATAAATAAGGTGTCCTCCTTACCCTTTTTTATTTCAGTTTCCGTGTTGGAAAAGCTCATTTTTTGAAAACCTTTGGTAAGTTGCACAGAACCAGACTTCCCTCTGATTGATTCACATTTTTCTAATACAAGTTTTAGCCTAACGCCTTCAATTCTGAAACCTCTCAGTGTCCTGCCATTTTACCACAAAAATCACTACAACAAAATGGCTTACTCATACAGCTCTAAGTGGCTTTCTCAAAATAATTCCAGATTGGCAGAGAATAATCAGAAAGTTGATTTGATAGAATCAGATAAGTACTATATATAAAGCAACTGAATCACAAACCAAGAAACTCCAGCTGACAGCTCAGCCCCCAAATACTTTACAATTTGATTAGTGGGACAGAGCTACAAGACATACAAAATGCTCTTTGTGAAACAAAGTTAATATCTGTCATTTTTAATCTGCAGATTTAAACAGACACTGAACATATGATGGGACTCGCCCTTTAAGAGGCAGTAATGTTTCAGCAAGTTTGCAGAAGCTCCAAGAATAATCTACCCAGATACCATGAACAAAAGGTTGCTTCAACCACTTAAAAGAGTAAAGTTAAAATACGAGCTTTTATAGCACCACCAGACAGACTTCCCAGTGCTGCCACTAAACCTTTTCCTGAAGAAACATACAGTCCCAAAAGTGACAAGAAAAACAAAAATTATGCAGTTCATACGGCACATTTAACTTGTATCACAGTATTATAAGCCAACACCAAGGGGCTACCTCAGTTTCCTTTATAAAATACTCCTCAATGTTTGTGGCCTACTGCTGGTTTGCTCAGCACTCAAATGCTCCTTTGTGCCTTGTCCATACCAGAACACGCAAAGCAGGAGGTCAGACAGGTAAGGTTACTCCCATTCAGTATCCAACACAGAATTCCTTTAATACTCTTCCCACTTATGAGTAAGGGGGAAAATCTGTAATGATTTTTGGAGACCAAAAACTGCAGGGTTCCCTGACATCTGATTTCTGACCAAACTGTCAGCTACACCAAAAGGGTTTTTTAACATTACAGGCACCCACTTCACATTTCCACAGCTATTTTATGGATCAATTCAGAAAGCTGATTACACATTAAACTTGGCTCTTTGTCCTACTTGCAGAAGGAGGTTATATTGAACAAGTCACTCTACTTCCTAAAAAGGTCAACCACCACCACCACAAAGATCAATTCAGGGGCAAAAAATTAGGTTAAAAATGTTGTTGACACTTGCAGGTTCATTTTACAGCTCAGTAATATCCAAATACAAGTAAAGACAACAAAAAAAAACCCTGGAACTCTCAAGCTTTGGCAGATGACTACATGCTCTTCATTTCTCCTTGATCTTCTACATACTTGGATACTAACCAAATCTTTTTTTAAACCAGTAACACATAAATGAACTTCCTTGCATACACAGCCTCAAAGTGTATGTTTATATTTTGAGTTTGAAACGCAAGCAAAGCTAAGCAATGTTTTCTGACAGTAGGAGCTAATGATACTTTCTTTCGACCAATTGAGGAGGAATAAATCTTGCAGATGTGCACTCAACCATTACAGAAATAAACCTCAAGTAAAATGGATCATCTAGTAACTTATCTCATGTCTCAAAATTTAACACTCACGACACCCCAATTTAATGGTACCTAAATCTCCATTTGGTCCTGTCTGCACTCAATCACCAGGCAAAAGCAAGAAGCTACCCAAAAATGTGAGCCTAAACTTCCCTTCTTCCAAACTCCACCACATCCAGAGCAGATTGTCATAGTAGAACTTTTACAGGAAGTTCTCCAGCTCTGTACTACACACAGTCAGGATTCATAATTTTCCTTTCTAATATTAAAAGGTCCAATTTTTTGGAGCACACCAGCAATTCCTCATAAGGTGATACAACAAAGAACAGTAAAGCAGCTCATACTACTAATCAAAATAAGACACATAGCCTTATTTGCCAGTGCTTCTTCAGTGGTCATTGCTGCATATGATTTTGCTTCCTCCCTCCTTCTCCATTCTTTTGTACACAACTTTGTAATTGTGCATTACATAGGACAATTTCTTCCTAGTCTTCAACTGCAAGTGAAAAATAAGACATGATGCACACACAAAGAAGAGTCAGAGTGTGAGCTGCCAACAACACACTCACACATGCAAGGAAACAGCAATAGCCAGTATGTTTTTCAAAACGTATGTAAACCCTCTAATTAGTCAGTAATTTTCAGCCAAATACTACTACAAACTACCTTCAATAACCAGTGTGATCACAGTGAAATCTACAAGTTTAGTGTCATTTCAACTGTAGTTCAAATGAATGCAAAATAATATTAAAAACTTTATTCATAATAATTCATAACATGTATCATTTATACTACCTGGCTCTTCCAGCTGAGACTACAAGTCAATACTGCCCTCACAGCCTGGCAGTGAAAGGGGGTCTCATTGTAAAGTTACAAAAACAGTATAAACATTGTCCTGACAAACATTTAAGATGCCAGAAGTGGCAGAGGAGAGTACACTTCACTAGCACAACCATTTCATTTCAAAATAGTAAACTTCTAAAATGCTCTCCCTCTCCCTGATAAAAAAGAATATAAAAAAATTAACACTTCTGAACAGAACAGTAGAATTAAGACTAGTTAACATTTATAATTTACTGTCAATTGGGGTGGGGGAGGAGGGTGTCACATCCAGTAAAACTTCTCCCAACTCCCCCAAAGTTGACGTAGATATTAATTTTATCTAGGTGCCAACTCCAGCTTAATCCTCTAAAAAGCCAGTTTGCAACACAGCTGCTACAGAGAACATAACTAGTATTGTATTAAATGGAACAGTCATGAATTAGTTATTCAACTACACTTTGTAGACCAGACAGTATTATTGTACTGCTCCGTGATTCACCTGGGAAACAAAATGTCACAGCAGAAGTTACACTATCGAATCCGCCAACACGCTACAACACAGCAACAAGCACATCGTTTCTCTGCACTCATTAACTTTGTGATGTAAAATATAGTCAGATAAAAACACCTGAGTCATAAGAACTACACAAAAAGGACACTTTTCTGATAACCTTTACATTCTGAAGGGGGGGGGGGGGGGGGGNCTTTCTTTCATTTTGACCTGCAGAGCACAAACCTGAAGTGTAAGGATAAAGCAGAATACATACTCGTACAAAGTCTCTCCAAAGAGTACGTGCTTAAAAATGTGCCATTTCTCCTCTTTGTAGAAGGGAGGAAAAAACATAACCTTCTGTTCAGGACAGCTGAACTGTGCTTAGAAATCCTCATAACACAGAGATTTACTAAAGGCTACAGTTTTGTTACATAAGCTTTTGCAGAACATTTTTACTCAGCAGACAGCAAGAGGGTGACTTTCATTTTTATACACAAAAATCACCAGCCCAATTACCTCAAATCTGTAAATTAAGACAGGGTCTTATGTGTATCTTCCTCTGACTCAAGAGGGAGGAACACTGCTCTTGAAGATGAAGATCTACAAGTATGCCTTTGGATATCCAAGGCATTTGAACTCCACTGGTTGAACAATGCTGAACGGCACTGATTCTTGGGATGCCTTTCAGGCAAAAGGAGGGGAAATATATAACAGATACAGCGAGACAAGTGCTTCAAATTGATTAATGAATCAAAACTTGCTAATCATTTCCCAAGCTACTCAAAATGAGATTGCAGGAAGTATAGCAGAGGTTACGTTTATTAACTGAAGTTTCATTTAATTAAAGCTGAATCACAAAACTGTCAGGATTACATTTAACTAAGAGAGTCCCACTAAAGACAATTATGGATATATAATCTGAAAACTGAATTTCATATATAGTAAGCATTTCTCCACTATCAATCCATTGCAGAAGAGGAGCTCAAAGGTCCCAGCCCAGCCCCAACAGAGCTTATTTTACCCACTGTCACGTACAAAGTAACTCCATTGAAAAGCACTAACCAAAATACAGTGCCAAGGAAATGCCTCTGAAAGAGGATGATAAGTAAATTAGTGTTGTTGAGTCATTTAGCAGAGAAATACTTGGTGTTCAAATTACTGATACAACAAAAATACGCTCCTATTACTCAAAGCACCTCTGGCATTTTGATTAGGCAACTCAGAGATGGTATTTCTTCTTTTGCTTACTTTCGTGCTAAACCATTTGACTAATACAACTGCAACTCGACCTTCATGGCAAGGTGGGGGGCAAGAGGAAAACATAAACTGGTGTTGTTATGGAAAATATACAACAACAGTTTCAGCTCAGTTAAAAATTCTCCTGAACAGTGTTTCCCCATTGCATTATTTGTCAAAACTATTACTTTTTTAAAATTCTCTCAAATCTCTAATGAAATCTTTTCAAATTTAAAATTTAAACTATGATTAGTCTGGAGGTTTTACTTTAGTTCTTAGAAAAGAATAGACCAATACAATTTATATTTGTTGTAGTGAACCTACAAAGCCTCCCTTAAATCCATGGAAATTACACTTTGTGTTTTTATTAAAAGTCAAAGATGATTTGAACTCAACAACAATCACTGAGAAACACTGTACATGTGACAAGTTGGAAGGCCAATCCATTGGACATCCTGGATGAACTATTATCGGGCTCTGGTCTCAGCAGAAAACTAAACTAGCCCTCTTTTTAGCATTCTCAACATCTCAAGTTAAAACATGAAGTTAGATTAAAAATGGCAATTTACTGTGGTATATCCTAAAGCATTAGTCTCTTGCCTTTCACTCCCAAGTCTATTATCATACCCTTTGGACCATATCACCCCTGCACTCTTATGACCTTTCCAAGTACCTGCCTTCATATTCATTCTCTTGTTCCTTATCAACCTTGTTCCATTCATCACAGGTACAATATGGTTATTTCATAACAGACTGAGCCGATAAGACAGTGAAGCTAAACCCCATGGGATTAAATTAAATCCAGGGAGAACACTAACTGCGTTACAGAAATCAAGAGTCTGTTTAAAGAAATGAAGCATCAAAAACTCCAGGCCTTATGTAAGCAGCAGTAAGGAATAAAAAGCTTTTCCTGCATTTATTCCACCCTTCCTCCCAAAGGTTCCACATCGTCAAAGCAGACTTGTGAAGAAGCCCAGATAATAAATTGGAACTATTTGCTTGGACAATTGAGGGATAGAAACGTTAACCCATATTTAGGAACATTAAACAAAACAATCTGATGATGTAGTTTAATGTTCTCAAAATCTCAGTGAAAACAGATGTCTGAAGTCTCATAAAAAAAGTGCACACTGGGTCTCTACAGAAAATGACACTAAATAATATATCTAAGTTGCCTTTCACTTTTAAGGGAAAGTGTGCTGCTACTTGCTATAGATAGTTCCACAAAGAAATAGAGATAAAAGTACAAAAAGCAAGAACATTGTATTTAAGAAAAAAAAAAAGATACTGGATTATAATGATCCTGGACTCCCAGGCACTGTATTAAATACAAATTAGATAAGTTCTCATGAAAGATCAAATTTCTTTCTGTCTACTTATTTATGCTTATCACTATTTACTTTAATCATGATCACCAAGCCAAACATTTTTTTAAGAAAAACATGTTTTGGGACAATATACAAGAACTACCAAGCCATTTCATACGTACTGAACTTGCATGTCAGCATCTACAGTTTTAAATAGTGTTTAAAGAACAACAACACACAGAATCACACTAAGTGCACAATGAAACAGCATGGAGATGTTTGTCTCCAGCACTACTTACCACATGTTGACAGCGCAAGTTTTAATAAATAATACTACTGTTTTCACTAGGCATAAATATTTTTCAGTTTGTCTCCAAATATTCTTTATATGCTCTCCTGGGAGACTTCTACCTGTGGAATACCACTTAAATAAGTAACTGCATATTGAAAAAGGGCAACTCCAGAACATAAGAATGCTGATGGCAAAACATCCTCAAAGCCCATGAAATAAATACTCCAATTTATTTCTTGGAGTAATAACCCCAAGAAGTACTTAATATAGGCTCATAAGTATAACAGAAATTCTCAAGAAAACAGCAGAAGATTATAAAAGTTTCCAGTCAGTGACCAAAGAATCCACTGTGGAAGATCTGCATCTTCTGATAAAGTGCACCTGTCAGAGAAGCATTTTAATGACTTCACTTAAGGTCAATAACGTGGTGCAGTGAAGCACGAGACAACTGAAAACTTGAAAATAGTAACTACAAAATATTTAGGATAAATCCATTGTGACAGCTTTACAGTAGATTACAGGGTGCTGAAGTCCCCAGTGAGGAGCAGGACCTGCATATGTGAATCTTCCACCACTGGACTCTCAGAAAGCCTTGGCTGCTTCTTCCATGATAGGGCAGTAGCAGACACCCATCAAAACATTGCCCACATGGGTCTGCCCACAGATCCCAACCATAAGCTCCCCACCCATCCCAAGCCAGACTTCCATGCATCCCTGCTGCTCCCTCACACCTTGACAACAAAGGAAATCTCATCTCCATACTGCCCCAACTCATCCTTCCCAAAGCACCTGTACCACCTACTGTGACACTTCAGCCCTCTCCTGTGAGATATCCCAGCCCTTCCTGTGACCCCAGTGAGAACACAGCACTGCAGCCGCACAGACCTCCAGCTCCTGCTTGTTCCCCATTCTGCCTGTGTGAGTGCACAGGGGCTTCAGAGAGGCCCCAAAAAAGGCATGATGAGAGCTCTCCCCATCATATTGTCCTGCATACACTTGAAGTGGTCCCCTTCTGTCCCAGCAGAGGTGCCTCCTTTGCTTGACAGCCTGATTCCTGCTTCTTGGCCATCATCTTCATCCTGTGTTATTTCTACTTCAGAGCCCTCCTGGTCAAATTTGCATTCATCTCATTCTAAATGCTTTGAAACCTTACTGCTTACCACAAGCAAGATTAATGCAAGCTATGAGCATGATCTAATTATATACTAAACTCTATATCAGAATATAAGACCATATAAAAATATTTCTTTCACTGTTAAGCTACATCAAATCTCATACATGCTTTTATCTTTTGCCCTCTAGACTTAATTATGTACTCTGCTCCTTCGGAAAAAATATTCAAGTGCTCTCAATCAAAGGTAATAGCAGTAGAGATGCTTTTCTCTACACTCACCCTATCAAATATATAAATGCTGAACCTGATAAGAACTTCAGGTTTTACAGGTAAGCCTAACCTACAGAAATGGCAAAGCATAAAGGGCAGGTAATTAGAAAACTTCACTGAAAAGTGATAAAAAGAGTTTTGCACTGGCACAAACTGCTTCTCAAAAATCAAAAACTTGAATCCCCTCAGCTTAGTCTTTCATCCAGAGAAGCTCAAATGAATTAGAGCGAATTATCACCTACAAACTTCAAAAAGAGAGTGTTTATGGCCAGGGTGTTTTCCCCGTGAATGAGGCAGGGTTCGGCCGCGGCAGGTTTGCCAAGCTGGGCTGCAATGCCGGGGATGCCCACGGGGTGTCCCCAGCGCCCGGCCCCGCGAATGCGGTGACAGCCCTGCCCGTGCCCGTGGGGGCCGCGGGGCTGCGGCTGCCGCTGCTGCTGCTGCTGCCGGTGCCAGGTAAGCTCCGCGTTTGGGAACAGGCAAAATGAGACGTGCTCTCCTCCTGATTTGCTCCTCACGAGCTGCCTACTCACCTCATCTGGGAACAGGAGCAACTCGCAGTAATGTAAACAGAAACAGTTCCAGCCCCCTCCGCCCCCAAGGTTCACACTAAATGCTGAAGAAAAGTGTCTCACGGACCTTGTCCCATTTTGTTATTTTAAAAGGTGTTCTACACAAACTGCCAGGTTAAGTTCCACTGACACCTACATCCTGTGCCTCACAGTCACCTTGTCTTCTTCCAGGGGCACAAGTCAAACCTTCCCTCTTTAAAGAGAATGCTGCTACCTTTTCAGAGCACTTTGTGCCCTCTGATCTGTATTTCAAGGCATCCAACCTAGAAAGTTGACATAAATAAGCAACAGTTGAGCTGTGATTCCTAGTTCAAGTCGCTACACAAAAACTTCCAGAAAGTAATCTTGTTCCCACCTGCAAAGGTGTCGTAGTGAAGCAAACAAATAATTGCTTACTGCTGTTCCTCTACTGAAAAACAGATCTCAGATAACATTTTAGATAAACAGACCTACATTGTATCTCTAGGTGATTGAGTTCTCCCTTTCAGAAGAAGAATACCACAGAACTCCTTCCTCTAGACCACAAGTGGTACCTACCATACTGGTTTGGCACAGATAATCGACTCCCTTCCCCTCCTAAAGGAATCTGCCTTTTCTTTTTCTATGTCAAAACATAAAGGATTTTTCAAGTTTGGGGAGTGATAAGGAGTGGAAGGAGATTAACTTTTCACTGTTTAACACACAGGTGATGACAGCTGAGCAAAACTAGGAGGATGAAATGGATGAATCCATCTACTTCCAAAAGGAAAGTAAGAAAGGGCAAATAAATTCATGTTTCCCAGAATGTTTCTAATGTATCACAGCTACACAAAGAAAATGGAAATAGAAGTTCAGACACCTTCTCTCTCTTCCAACTAAATGAGGTACTTAAAAGTACATGGAAACCAGGTACCACTCTGTGCTACAAACTGTAACCCACCGTAAGACCAGCACAGAGGCCGTGCTGTCCCCTGGCTCTGGGCAGGTCTGTCCCCAGGGAGCTGCACTGCCCGGCCTAGTGAGGCACGAGCTGAAGCCCCCACATTGCACTCTCAGTGGAGCCAACCCACCTCCCCCAGTACCTCACCATGATGACAGACTGGGAAAAACAAAGTGGGACTGGGCTCCCAGTCTGAAAACCCACCTTCCTTAAATCAACACATTTTTCACACTTCTAAGGAAACAGTAAGATAGCAGCAAAAAGGATGCATGGATGAGAAAACAGCTAAATACCAAAGAGGAATTTAAATTAACTGGGATGGAGATATAGCACAAATTTACAAAAAGTTAAGATAATGAGTGAACTAACAAAGAGAGCAGACACCGGCAATGTGAAAGCGAGAAAGCTATAAAAAATGGAGGTGAACTTACTGACATAACCTAGAAGTAAGTGACTAATCAATGAGCTTAATGCTCACAATGAAGTGAATTTGAATTTCAGACATTTAGGTAGTGATTGAAGTCTATTACACAGCTGAAGTGCTCAATATATTGGATCTGTAAGAGAATAAAACCAAGACATACCTTGTCTATTCCCATTCTCTTCATCCTAAGGAGGAAGAAAGAGTGCAAATTAAAAATTCAATGAATAGAAAAAATGCATAGGCATCTACAAGATATAAAGACTTGAAGTGAACTTGTAAAGTTAAGACTGTATTAAGGTACCTCCTACTTTTTTCACAACTATTCAACTTAGAGAGTTAAGGATTTTTATTCTAAGAATGTAGAGTTAAAACTATTTTAATAACAGCAACTAAGCACAATTCTATGCAATATCCCTGCAGAAACAGCATGAACAGCATTACGTGAAAACAAATGTACCCAAACACATGAAACACTGCCGTGAAGCCTAACACTGCCCTGTGTGTTTTGCAAGTATGTTTCATAAGGAAGGCCAGGCAAAAAGGTTGCACTTTCACCATCTAAGGTTCAGAACTAAATATAAGAGATACAAAATATTTTGTAACCAAAGTCTGAATATGCTTCCCAGAATTTGAATATCAAGTTTGTTTTGCCGTTAGTATTACTGTCTAGGAAAAAATATGTACCTCAAACACTATTAGAGTAAAAACCTTGAGGAGTCTCTTTCTCTGCATTTAACTGTGTATATACAATCACAACTGCCAGGTATCACTAACACACACAAAAGAAATAAAAAACACCCCAAACAACCAAAACAAAGCAAAACCTTAATCACATCAAACTACTGAAATCACACAACCGGAAAATACTGAGGGAAAACGGCATGCTTAAACTAAAAAGCAAATAAGTTACTTTCTTGACATTATTTTGGTATGAATGAAAAGTTTTTGAAAGATCATGGTTAATCTTGTCTATAAAATTAAGCAGCACAATTGTTTTAAATATAAATATACTTGCTCACTTTCTGATCTGTAACCTTCATGGAATAAGAAATGTTCCATCTAAATACAATTTCTCAGACTAAGATGTACTATCTGGAAAGTATTTCTAACAATTCACCTCAGTTAATTGAAACAGCTTTGTCCTGATGGAAACAAGGCACAAGGAGATGGTAACAAACATAATTTTAACCGAGGTATTTCCTCCTACTTTTAAATGGACTGATTCCAAATTTCCAGTTGTTTTGCGTGTAAAGACAAACTACCATGTTTTTCATATTAAATATTCTCAAAGCAACTACACACTGACCTAAGCAATCCACTCAAGAGAGAAAGACTTGTAGAAAGAAAGGGAGTAAGAGCTGGATAAAAACGCTACATAATGATGAGGATGAGACAAGTCTGTCCTAGGAGCAATAAATTTCTTACAAGACATAGGAGAGTTCTGTTGGAGCTTTTTAAGATACTACAGAAAGGTAACTTTAAGGAAGGAAGAAACAATAAAACAACTCCCCTAAATCCAAAAAAGTGAGTTAACAAAAATCTGGCATTCATCCTACTTTTAAAAAGCCATGATAATTACCACTGCCACCAAAACAGCCTATTCCCTAAGCTGGAGGGTTCCTGCCTGCCCTGTACTTTGGCAAAAATAGCACCCCAGACAAGTACCCCTGGAGCCCTCTAACAGCCAGCTGAGTTTGAACTCCCATCAGCAGTGAAGAATTAGACAAGGCTAACATCTGCATGTCTCTAGTTGCCACCAGATCTGTGAAGTCAATAAACATCTCTAGGAGTTGAAATATTAGAGCTCAGTCTGAAAGATCTGGGTTACATGTATGGGAGAGGCTACTTGGTTTGATGCTATTTAATAAAAATTTTTGGAAGTGAAAAGTAGCTACTATAGACATGCCATGATTTATGAAATACTACAGCAGTTTTGCCAGTTTGTCACTGGCTTTGCAAAGCTGTTACAGAAGACAGCTGCAAAACATTAGTGTTCCTTGGTATCAAGCAAATGAGCTCAGGCCTTGAAAAATGGGATGGATGCTTTGTAATAGAAGTGTTTTGAAACCAGCTTAACCTCTCACATTCACCTCTTACACAATGCAAAAATGCTGCATCCATACCTGAAGAGAAGAGGGGGTTTTATCATTATTTTGCTTCTCAGACAAATAGAGATACTCTGGAGAAAAAAGTTCTCATGCAAAAGTAGTGTGTGATTCTAACAAATCCTAATAAACATCTGATGTTAAAAGCCTTATGTAACACTGGCTTCTTGCAATGCCAACTTAAGAAATCTTCCACACGCTCTTAACTCACTTTCTTAAGGGAAAGGAGGCATGGGAAGCAAGGAGGATACAAAAGTGGTTATTCCTAAACATACAGCTATTCCTGGTTTATTGTGTGTCCCCACACAAGCACAGCCAAGTACTTTTGCCGAAATGAAATTTGTTAAACCAGTTTCCAAGATCATCTCTTACACTGTCCTTCAGCTAGGGCTGTCCTTCCCAACAAGAGCTACGAGACACACTTGCTTCCATAACCTGTCTATATCACAATGTTTACAAATTAGTTAATACCAATTACAGTGAGAAGAGACCCTTGATTTGTAGTTAATTAGCTGTTTTGTGCAGGAACTGTGAAAATTTAGTACAACATAGCACAATATCCTGAATTTGACCTAGAGCTGCAGTATCATGTACGTACTGGATGCTACATGAAAGAAATTAGATATAATATAAAAATATTACATATATAATAAAAATAAATACAAATTAACTATAAAATATTGTATTCAGTTTTAAAATGTTCAGAGATACTTCCCTGAATTGATTATACACAACCATTTTCAATCATTTTGACAGCAAGTTAAGGTCCATTTTCCAGGCAGATGTGAATGTAAATGGGGAAAACAGAACCTGATGAATGACCCACATATTCAGTTGTAAAAGTCACTGCCACCTTGTCAGTAAGGTATCAAGTTTTATTCTTGAAACTCACCCTGCTTATTCAGGTGTTTAAGAAATGTGTTCCTCACCAAACTCAGGAGCCCACAGTACCAGTTAAGAGCACTGGTCTGGTTACCTGACCAGGAACTTGTTCCACATTGCTGACAGTTGTCTGTGAAAAACAGATGTCAGCTTTGACATCTGAAACTATCTGTGGTACAGCTCAGTTATCTGTAAGTAGAGTTTACCTTCACCAAACTCTGAATCTCCTGTTTAATATGACTCCACCTATTTTAGTCTGGTTTGGAAAAGTTTTCAGTAAAAATCATTTAAAATAAAATGAAAGTATATATCACTGTTGGGTTTTTGTAATCAGACTCAAACAAACAAAAAACCCGCACAAGATCTCTTGTTGAAATTCTGCACATTTAGAGACATCCATCAGATGGACTAGACAGCTACAATTTCACATATTGACAGTAAGCTGGACTTTGCTTCTGCACAAAAGTGACTCTCTCAATCTGGTGCTCTGCATGTCTGATAAACAGGAGCAGCCTCACAGCTTCCTCTTTACTGAATACCACAGGTAAGCTGTGCCCCCAGTCTGTGAGGGAAGTCTTAAGGTAAGGTGCCACCAAAAAAACCAAATCAAGACAAAAACAAAAAAACCCCTATAAGGTGTCTGTATTAAGACAAGTGTGTTTGGGGACTCCCAGTCAGACAGAGCTTGGAGGCAGATCTGCCTGGATCTCCTGCCTTCTAGTGAGCTCCTCAGGACCACACACAAAAGGCTTTCCAACTGAACACAGGTTTTATTAGACCAAGAACCAGAACACTGAACTCCTCAAAATTTAAACAGAAGTCCAACTCCTCAAACACACCCAGGTAGAGGAGAAGTTATTACACATTTTTGTAAAAGTAATGCCCACTCTTCTCCAATCAGTACATCTTTTGGGGTGGGGTTCTTTGCTTCCATGAAAATTCACCTCAGTGGTTTTCCAAGTTGCAGTGTTCTCCAGACTGTAGGAAGTTTATCTTCCAAAGCCCATGGAATATATAGATTGGTGTGATGTTCACCACACTCTGCAGGCATAAGAACATTATGTTCTCTGTCCTAGAGGTGCCACTGTTGCCCACTTGTTAAGAGTCTCGTCCTCTTCTCCTCAGAGAATTCCACCTGACTTGTCACAACAGCTTTTTCAAGCACACAAACTGCAAGCAACAGGAGTAGAACTTTTAATGGTGACATTCTCATGAAATGTTTCTGAATCGGAACACAGAGTATGTATTAAAAAAATAAAAAAGCATACATATACACACAAAAAATATGGAAAGATTTTTTTCAAGGGAAGCTCTTTTAGATGCTTTTTTTCCCTCTTCACTACCTCTACTAGTTTATGTTGATTTGCAGTAATATTTAGAGCTCTTAGGGCAAGCACACCTTGGAGGCAGAGGCAAAGAAAGACACAGACAGACAGACAGAAAGAAAGGAACATACATACACACACAAAACAGGAGCTAGAATGCAAAGCCTTCGCTGGAGTAAAAAAAGAAATCTCTGCACTGATGTACCAGGTAAGCCTCAGCATCCCACTTGGGATAAAAGGCCCGTGGCTCTGAGCCACAGGGACTCAGTAACTCCAGCTGTTATGCCAATGGCACCTTCAGCTTCCAGCTGTAATACCTGCCTTACCTCAGAGGTGACCACATGCATTTTCAGGTGTGAAGAAGGGACAAGGCTACAGCAAGAGTCAAGACAGTCAGAAAACCAAATCATACTCATCATTATTATACTCTTTAAGATGTGCAAAATGAAACATCTCTGACTTACAAGGCCCTTACAATTTTGATTGATGAGGAAAGAGAAGGGAAAGGTACTTGAGCTTAGAAGCAGTGACAGACTGTAATCAGATGGTAATCAATAGGATCTTCGACCAAGTAAGAATAGCAGAGAATCCAGATTTGCCTTGTACTAGGATCAGGCTGACAATAGCTGAATTTCATTCTTTCATACCAAAACTTAGGGACAGATTTCTATAAAAGCCACCTTGTGAAGACTCAGGAGGAATAATTTGGAAGATCTGCTCTTTTTTTTTGCTCCATCTCATGGATATTAAAAGGAACAAAAGGGAATATAACCATTAGGGGTGATTTAGAGAAGCACAGACCAGGGCTCTGTCCAAACAAACCTCATCATCGTTACATGAAACTGAATCTGTGAATAAAGGTGTTACAACATGCAACAATCTCATTATTTCCTTTTCAAAACTAGACAGAAATAGGAATAAATTAACCAGATTCCAACACATCAGAGAAGAAACAGAGAAAATAAGAAAAGGTATTAAGACCTCTCTTGCAAAAGAAAAGGGGTGTTAGAGCTTCAAGACACACCTTGAGATTTACAGGTATCAGGCTCACTATGTACTGCTTGGGCCTCTCTCAGAAATCATCTAATATGAGAGAGGAAGGACTGACATCTCTTTTTCATATTGCCCTTCCTTGTGCCTGTCTCCTTTTGCATGTGAAAAACTACTGACCTGTTCAGAGACATCTAGTGATGGCTTTCTTCCAGAATGCATCCAGTCACTTCTTAGTTAAGGAGGTTAATCCTGTCATGCTGTTTATTTTCACCCTCAGCATGGCCAGGGCCTCTTGCTGGGAGATGCCAACAAGTGCACATAGTTTGTTCTGCTCACACCTAAGGTTTCCCCACCCTCCTTGCTCTGTTTCACACTGGAATTCAACCAATCTATGCTGAAGAACAGAAATGTTGGGATCACCTGATACTGCTAATAGTCTCACTTCCATATAACTTCAGTGACTCCTTGTTGAGGGAAAAAATTTGGGCACTCAAGTGCAGGCTGAATAGCTGAAGTTAACAGGAAAAATGTGCCAAGTTTCTCCCATAAAGCTTTTACTACTTCAAAAGAAATATTACAGCCACCAAGGACAGGCAAAGAAAGACAACTTTAATGAAAGACTCCTGCAGAGATACATGTTCTTTCAGGAAAGCTTCAATACCCATTCCCCAGCTTGGTAAGAATCTATTCTTCTGCCTAACTGGGAAAGCAAAAGCAAAACTGAGAGGTGGCACTGATTATGAAAACTATTACACTCTATGACTTTGAAATGAGCAAATGTTATTTGAACTCACTAGGAAACACCCACTCTCAATATTAAAAATTCTCACTATCAGATGGACTTTTTCTCAACACCTGGTACTAGAGCAGATTTCAAAAGATGCAGTCACATCAGAGACTACACTCTTTGAGCAAGGCAAACCAATTAGCTACTTAACATTTAGATCTACTTGTTTTAAATAAAAACATGTAAAATACTTCAAGGACACTGCCCTTTAATGTAGGTCTGTACATGTTTTGTATATAATCATCGCTTGATTAACGGAGAATTGCAGATGTTGTTCTTTGCAGCAGAAAGAATGCAACATAGAAACACAACCTGTATTTTTGATTTTTAGGATACTCAGTTAGAAACTAAGGCAAACTAAATGGTTCTTCATCTCTTAGTATGATTACATGACTAATTTCAATTTGGAGAGGGGGGAACAACAACAACAAAGACAAAATCCAAACCACACCCTTGAAGTCTACACTTTAAAAGAGGTACAAACTAATGACACTGGCTTTGGGTTAGAAAAAAAAATCTGTACAGACAAGTATTTCCTAATTCTGCAATGGTCACTGGTCTTAGAAATGGTACAAATATTTTTAATGGACTGACATACTCAGCCAATTCTCTTTCACTGGAATAGATCAGTAAACACCTATTAAACAATGCCATGAGCCCATCCACACGAGGGATATTTTGTCTGTGTAGGACAGATCTATAAAATACTTACTTCCAAGTACACTGGATTTTTGATGTTAAAAAGTACAAGTCTATATAATAAGTGCTTCACTATTAATTTCACTTACTTTAAAGGAAAACTGAACTGCAGATTCTGGAGGGTAAACTATGAAGTGTCTTAAGGTGAAGCCAAAACCCTGAGATGTCCTCCTTAGCACGACAGTTTTGGGGCCAGGCCAGGAGAAAGTTTCTTCCTCCTCCGATGGTGATACAGCTTCACTCTGCTCTTTTCCATCTTTATTTTTTGATGCCTAGAACAGAAGAAGACATGCACAGAAGTTTTAATATCTATCCCTGAAAAAAGAAGAGTAAAAATTCCTAAACGTTCTTGTGTACTTGAAAATATACATAACCAAAATAACTTAGTGATCCCCAGTATTTTCAAATGAAGTATGTACTGTAAGGCAGCACACCTTACACCACTGCACTCCTAGTCATGCCACACAGAATAAGTCTTTAATTTTAAATGGAGCTAGATATTTAAAAAGTCAACATACAACAGTGAAAAACTCCAATGAGCTGCAACAAGCATGTACAGCTTTGCATGCTTTGTTTGCTCTCTATTTAGAAACAAACATGTGACTTGCAGGACTGCATTTCTGAGTGCACATATCTCACACACGTAAGTACAACACAAACTCACGAAAACATGGTTTTCTCTACTAGTATCTCCTCACTTAATGCAAGCAAAACAGAACTGAAGAACACGTGCAAATGGTTAGGCTTCTTCAGCAAGACACTCTTCTCCTCTAGTCAGATCTATGACTTCACTGTTGTTTTTTCCACCCTTAGTTAATTTCTCTGAACATTTCAGTATGCAAATTCTAAACACAAAAGTAAAACAGTCTCCCTCCCTTTTACAGTCCTACTGTAATCCCTCCTGTCACGCAGAAATAAGCCATCTAGGTTTGGGGGGAGGCAATTTTATACACTTATGACTCAAGAAACATACTATTATTATAAAAATATTTATCTTCTCAGCCTTATACGAAATCTTCCATTTCAACTTCCCAAGTGAGTGTCACACCACACACAGCATTTCAAATCAGAAGCAGGAGACATACAAAGAAAGCACACAAAGTCCTATGACCTTCCTCTAAAGATTCTAGTTCAACGATGCATGAAACAAATTTAGATACCAGACCCTATACCCCATTCAAAGGGTATTCAAACAGAAATAATAGTCTTCTTGTCCTCTAGTAGCTCTGCTGCTGTGGCTCAGCAACTGGCTGATACACGTAAGAATTTAGTGCCTGGTTTTCTCCCTGGCCTGCTCCAAATAATCTCTTTTGCTTCAGCCTTACAAGCTGCATCTCAAACTGCAGTGCTTACTGGCAACGTGGGCTCAGCCAACTCCCACCAACATCTGCACAGAAGACAAAGCATTTCCACTCTGACACATCACTGTAAGGAGAACACTGCAGCTCCTTGGTGACCCATCAGAACAACATTCTGCATTCAGGTATGTAAAACATAACACAATCTACACAGATGCTGCAGTTTGTCCTCAGAAACCCTCGCCTTGCTATGTCCAACTGGGAAGACAACAAAACACCAGCCAGTGCTCTGAAGAGCACCTCCCCACCTCCAACACCCCTGCTTCCAGCAAGAAAAAAACATACAAATGGAGAAGGGTCCTGGTGCTAACAGCCAAGCCAAAAATGGAGCTGCTTCACAAACAAGAAAACATGGAGAATCCAGAGCAGCCTGGCAGGATCCTGCTCTTCCAAACAGCCTGGAAGGACTATCAGCAGATTTTGAAAAGAACAGTTATAAATATCAAGGACTATCTCAGCCTAGTCTGTCCTCATCTATCATCTTCATTCATGTTCTAAAGTGTTAGTGTGAAATTAGATGACTCACAAATGAAAAATCAGTGAGCACTGTGGAACTGCCAAGATGAGTGGCTTGAGTTTCAAGTTCAAACATTGCAAAGATTAAGGTAAAACTTAAATAATCCTCTAGCATAAGGATGGGGTTTGTTATTGAGGAGTTCCCAACCACTCTATTCAGCTTCCAAACATGACATTTTAACCAGTTCTGCACAAATAAATGTCCCTTCTCAGGCCTTCAGTCTCAGGACATGAGCAGAAACAGGAGCCAGTAAGAACATTTTGATCCCAGTAAACTGTCAAAAGAAATAGTTCCTAATAAAAAAAATATCACTGACCTCTAAAAAATGACAGTGATTTCCTCTGCTAAGTGATGGGCAGCAACCCATCTATGTAACATTCCCTTGCAATCTTTTGTTTCTCCTCTCAGATTTTTATAGGCAATGTGTGATGCAAAGTTTTGAATGATCAACCAACCACGGGTATCAAAAAATGTTACTAAGCAAATATCTGTAGTTAGAAATACATAAACAGCAAGCTTAAATGTAGCACTGAAAAATCTAAGTCTACAGTACACTTGCATCTTTTCTTGAAAAAACCTCCTTAATTAGTCGAAAGATAATTTTAGTGTGCACAACACTTGATCACTGAAGTTTACATACAGAAGTACTGTGACCTCAGTGTGAAATACAGCCAGGCAGAACTTCCCTGGCTTTGAGAAACAGGAGTTGCAGCACTTCGTTGTAGCAAAAGAACCTCTCGTTTCCTTGTAACTTTGTGTAAACTTTTAGTATTCACACAAGTTGCTGCACTAAAAGCTATTCATAAAGTCCCAGTCAAATTATTTCGTGGAAGAGCATGCCAAAAGGGAAAGGTTAACTTCATGCCAACCTTGGACCTCTGGCAAGGTCTGCCAAGGGGGCAACAAAAAAGTCAATATCAGTAGTAAATGACACATGTGCAGTAATAGCAACTTGCAGCCACCACTATGAACAAGCAAGAATCTGATTTATGAAAAGAGTCAACATCTGTTGAGTAACCCTATGACATGTCCAACCACAGCACACCCACCAGAGAACTCTTTGCCAGAAAAGTCTGTAAAAGGGAACAAGGAAAGTTTTCAAAAACACAAACAAAACAGGGATGCAAGAGAGCAAGAGAGAAACAGATGATTTTAGCATAGGCAAGAATACATTACTGAAGACAGTACCTACATGGTTTTGGTTCCCTATGAGTCAAACATCAAAATACAAATACATAAATATCTTATATCCATAAGGTGATTTGTGTCTTTGGCGTAGAGTCATTTGAATTCAAGAGATGAAAAATGAATGCTTTATTTCATATAAAATCTAACAAACCAAATATTGTTGTGTCATATTCTTTACTGAAATTATGTTTATTTCTCTACAGATTGAGTGCTCAAAGTTGAAGTCAGAATGCATACAATCGAGTTCAAGGACTGAAGAATCCCAGGCTACTAAAAACGATTCAAGCATCATTTCCCTGAGGAATTTTTCATACAAGGTTTCTGCACAAAGTATCTCAAAGCATCATTTCCTGTTCTATGCAATTACAAGGACACACAACAGATGCTTAAGTGCATTATAAAATGCATATCTTGTTTTTAATATTGTATTTAACCCTTCTTTCTGAGCAATGAAAGCATCCATGAAAAATCAGATGGTACCACAAAAAACATGAATCACTGGCAGCTTAACATAAAATAACAGAATTATGTAAAGTCAGTAAATAGCACTGATGTTTGTAAAAGTAAGTCTGAAATTAAGAGCTTCCCATTATATTAGTCTAGAAGAAAATTCAAAAAGCTGCTACATCCAACCTTCATGCACTCCCAAAACCACTCTGATTTTTTTACAGACTGATACTGAGCATGCTGAAAGTCTTTCAGTGACAGTCACAGGCAACTGCAATACAAGCTATCAATAAAGAATTGCTATTTTGATTATCTAAACAGGTGAATGCTCCAATTCTCAACCCTGTCTTCACAGGTGAACAATAATGAACAAAAGAAATAACTGATTATTGCACTATCAATTCTGGAAAAATCATTTAAGACATTTTTAAGTGGGTATGAGCAACTGATTATTGGTTTTAGTTTATGTTCAGTACACAAGTTCAAAATTATTTCTAAAGAGACATGAGGCTGGCATCCAGATTTGCTTTACACTTTTTAAACTCTTTTGGTTTAAGTTTTTTAACCACCAGAATGTTTCACAAATAAATTACATAAATAAAAGTTCCATTGTAAATGTAAGGGTTACCCACACTGTATTTTCTGGAGCCTAAATCTGTATTCAAACAAAAAACCAAAACAAAATAGCAACAAAAAGGATCACAACCCCCAAACCAAAACAAAATAACAACAAAAAGGAACACAACCCCCAAACCAACCAAACAACCTCCCCACACACACCAGACCATGCAGGGGACTTTTCTGTCCGTATCTCAGTCACAGCACAGACAGCCCGTGCCAAGCTGCACCTGCTTCAGCTGCATTTAGCCATGCTTGACTTTTAGCTGTCTCCCAAGGAACAGCAGTTCAGCGAGACAGATACATCCTGAATAGAAAATCGGCTGATATCACCCGATTTTACTGATTCAATTGCCATCCTATGATTTTTAGGTTTTTTATTAACTACTGACATAGGCTGAGGAAAAAAAAAAAGATGGCTATTAATTCCTAAAATCATCCTGAGACACTGAGGGGATATTCCAAATGTTCTAATAAACTCAGGACTCACTTGAAAACAATATTTCTTGTACTGGGACGTTTCTTTTCCCCAGTTTTTGTACCTCAGTAGTTAACACTTAGCTAACTGCCCTGTTAAATCTGCTATTGCAGAGAAAAAAGGCTTTTCTAGAACAGTCTGGTCTTATTTTAATATGTCAACGCATTAGTTTCTTTAAAAAGGTAACAGAGAAGAAATAAAAAGGTCTTTGCTCGCTAAGACTACAGAATGTGAAGGAAAAAAACCTGCCCATACACCAGCCAAATAAAAGGTTATACAACTGTAACTTTGAGATACATCATCTCCATCCTCATTTGCAGTACAAGAAGGTATAACCAGCACACAGAGCGAGCCACTGTTTTATCTCAGCAGCACCTGAGGAGCAGGATCATTCACATAAGGTGCAAAATGAGTCGTCTTCTTTCAGTTCTCAAGCTCACAAATCAAAATATCAAGGGAAATGGGTCACATTTATAAGGTCAAATATACCATGATCACATACTGAAACAGCCTAAGGCCATGGTGAGGTTATTGCTGATGTGCCTTTAAGTCAAACTGGAATGTACAAATGGCATCTCATACAGAAATCATTCTCAGTAGAAAAAAAGTAATTATTGACACAAAGGTGACATTTTAAGTCAATCCATCTTCTAGGTATTCAGGACACAGCTTTCTTTTCAAAAGAAACACATTAGTTCCATCACTTGTAGCCTCAGCAAATATATTCATTTCTTCCTGAAAAAAATCCCTGCAGAGAGACCAGCTGGAAAACTGCGATATAGAAAACCCCAAACCTACACAATAGTTTTAGGCCTCCATGCCAAATATCTGCTTGTTCAAACTTCTGACTTTTATCTTCACCAAAATCCTTTAGTCTTGCCCTGAATAGTCAGGACATTGGTGAAGACAGAAATTCAGGCAGTAAATACACTGACAGTGTCCTTCCCTCACAGAAATGTCCCATCATTTCATGTCCTTGAAAGACAGTTAGAAGGTGTAGCCAACAATATTCTCCAAAACCACACGGATGGTCAGAAATCAGTCAACTAGGTTGGTGGGATACAAGAAAATGTATCAAATCCTAGATGTAAGACTGTAGATGGTATCTGACACCACAAAAAAGGTATACAGAATTTGTAGAAAGGAAGAGAGACAAAAAAAAAATCACAGAAAAACATCAGTTGAATATTTAACATCTGTACATGCTGGACTTGTTAATGAACTTTAAGCTGAATTCCAAAGGTGCATGCAGCAGTGCATGCTTAATACCAAGGCTGTCCCTTCTTTTCTAACATCAATATTAGCCTGCACAGTTATTTAACAAATCATCCTGAACATTTCAGTATTTGGAGCATCAAACTGGGGCATTCATTTTTCATGCTACCCCAGTGTCACCCTCCACACTAATCAAACAACAAGGTAAAAAAAATAATTACTAACTCCTGTTTAATGTATGTATAGATTTAAGCTGAGGGCAGATATAAACATTAATTAGCTGCACCTACCTACATACTCTATCTACTTTAATCCAAAAGTAGATCCTGCTTCTTGTCTACCTTTTAGAAATACGAACATTACTCCTGTCAAACTGAACTTTGCTAAGCAGAAATAAATCCCTCTAAGTTACAAACAAAAGTTTCCCTCTATCCAATAAAGAGTTGAACTCTCAATATACAACTAAAATGCAATAAGGATTCACAGCACAATATACACAACACAGCAGTATAGACTGTATATTGATGTAAGTGCTGGCATTTACTATGTGATGACACACAGTAGTGAAATTAGTTCATTCCACTGAACAAGCCTTGATCTACAGAGTGACACTGTAAGGGCGTTCCCTGAACAGAAAAATCAGGCAGTTTGAGACACAGACCTACTGAAGTACAGAAGAGGAAAGTGTAATGGGCCATGGGGAAATGGATGCCACCCAACAGACCTCTCTGACTGGTACCAACACCCTCAGAGCACAAACAAGGAATCTGTCTCCGTCTTGTCCCCTTCAGGGCTACATATGTAAGAAAGCTGGAGGAAGGGCCTGGCTGCTTAATGCTTGTAACTGCTGAGTCTGTTTTCAGTAGCTCTCTAGAGGAGGCTGCCCTTGCCACGAAGCACCTGAAACTGGAAAGAGAGCTGTAAACAAGCCCTCAAAGCTCTAAAGATCAAACAGCTACAGAACCGCTCTCACCACAAGAGAAAGCCGAGATGTGGAGATAAATGGAGCCCGAGTCCACACACATAAAACCATCAGTAGATAGCACCACAGAGACAGATAAAACTGGTCTGGTCAGGGCTCTCACTCTGGGGCCATTGCTGTCTGGTTTGTGGGGGCACAGCTTCTCTTCCATGCTGCAGTTCTTCATGAAGGTGGAGGGGCAGGGGCAAAGAAGCTATAAAAGAAATAGAATCAGTTCCCAGAGGAAAACCTCAACTCCAAAACTTGGGAATGTGTCAGCTCTGAAGAGTCACCAGAGAACCCCAGTCATGCTTATGGGGCAGGTATTCTGCCTGTGTGAAATGCAGGATATTTGCTGCAATGCCTCAACACTAACATTTCCCTTGAGCTGCAGCTGAGGGGAATGCAGTAACTGGAAAGCATAATACAGGCAAACAAACAGGAACTCAACCATCACTCTAGAACAAAATCTAGATCCTTTATGGCTACAGATGGACTCAGTTACAGTGACCAGTTCAATATCAAACAACAGAAAAACAGAAATAAATTCTCAGTGATCACCATAAGACTACGAGGAAGCACAGGCAATGCTATTTCTCATGTTTGCTGCTCGCTTTGGTTGGTTGGGGGGACCTAAGCAGCCACTAGCAGAGCAAGATGGTCTCCATGAGCAGCTCTCCCTCACACAGCCCCCTCAGGGGTCTTGCCAATCGTGATAACAAGACAACTCAAAACAAGGGAAGGCAACAAAGATGTGCATCACTTGATGGAGTGACCACAGGTCTAAGTGTGTGCCTTACACGAGCCCACCTTCTATCACTTAAACCCACCGTTATGGCACTAAGCCCAGGTCCTTTTTGGTGGATTAACACAAGTTAATTCAAGCATGTGCTAGGACATAATGCTGGCTGCAAACTTATCACTTGTTTTTAGGGCTGTGAATCCCACCCAGATGGGATACAAGCCTGGAATATTCTTTCAGTTCAATAACAAAGGCAGCAGCTGCCTGCCTGTAGCAGAGATTGATGAGGACACTGACACAGACTTTGAACTGCATCTCAAAACTGAATAATCCAATTCAATAAAATACATAAATCATATCCTCAAACCAAGACCAGGTACGGAGAAAGACCTAAGATGGCAATGCATGACTATGATCAGCATATGAAGGAAGTGGGAAATGTGCAACCTTTCCAAACCAAAGCATCTGTGCCAGCATGGCAGATGGCTGGGAGGCACGGGGAAGGAAATGTGCTTTTCTCTCAAGCACCATGCAGGCTACAGAGCTGGCTTGGGGTGGAAGAAGGACAGAGTGATACGTGTTTCTGTGTACTTTGTGTGTACTTCTGTACTACTACTATTGCAGCAAACATGACCATTCAAAGGAAAAGCAGTATTTTCAAGAGAAAGTATTTCAGTCTCAAAGAGAGGCATGCACAGAAAACAAACAATAAAAACCTCCATGCACACATCTTATTACACAGCTCAAACCTGCCTTACTGCGCTCTGCTGTTCATGAAAGGCTGTAAGCACAGAAGTTGGCAGTTGTGTCAGTCTCAGCACTACTCCCCAAGACCTAAAAAAGCAAAGCTGAAGCCTATCTGCAGCAAGGATGATCTCAAAATGTTGCTTCCATGTGTCTGTTCAACTGAAAACTTTTCAGTTTACCTGGCTCTGGATTAGTAATGGTGACACCAAGTGGCTCTGCCACCCGAGCCCAGCTAGACATACTCACTTAACTGAAAGCAGCTTCCCAGGCCAGGTGACATCCAGAAAGTGTTATTCTACATTGAAGTAGGGAAAATCCCAACATACTCAGTCTGGCTAGACTTTAACTGGTGTGGGGTTTTTTGTTTTGTTTTGTTTTTAAATACAGCGTAAGCTCTGATATTTTCATAGTTCTCATACTGGACTTTTTGTGCTACACTCTTAACATCACCCAAACCAAGATCATGTCTGGTATGAGTGGTGCTCCACCACTGCTCAAACAGGACTTCTCCACACTTTGCACCTACTCCATGAATTGTCAACACATAGACATAAACTACCTTGTCAGATCTCCTTTAAACACCAGATACCAGCAAGTTCAGCATATTTCATTAAAGTGATCCTGATCTACCATTTAAACATCTGTTTTGTTTTTATATACACACACACACACATGCGCACAAAAAAGTATCCTGTGTCTGTGTGTGCATATATACACACAAATACTTGTAGTAATTTGACCACATCCAAAACCTGTACTTTTTGACCAAGATTCTTTGCAAAGCAAATTAAGTGCACTTCAGTTTAGATCATGTCTTACACTTTCACAGAGTAACAGCCAATTTCAAGCAACAGCACCAAGAAACAGAGTAAATAGGCATACAGACTTCACAGGACAGAGATGTGAAGTATTTTCACAACGTATTTTTATTTCTAGCTTCAATTTAGTATTTACAACAATAAACATGAAGTTCATAGTATTAAATTTAGTCAGAAAAACATTAAAAACAAAAAGAAATTGAGAGCTTCCTTGTTTTCTTATAGACTCATTAGCAAAAGCCTCCCCTCTTAACAGCTACATCCTTAAACTGGAAAGAAAGGAAACATCTGCAGGGCTGGTAGCACAACAGCAAAATGTCATGTGATCTTAATTTAGCCAGATTGAAACTTTTTCTTCTCTGCACGTTCTGTCGTTGCTTGTTAAGAATAGGAAATGCTCTGTCCTCACCTTACAGTGAAAACATCAGACACGAGACTAAGAAAGCTTGTTTCTGCCCCCCAGCACTGAAGAAATGTTTGAGGTTAGCCCATGCACGATAAAAGAACTTTCTCAGCAGTCTGACAGAAGTGATAAAGAGTGGTTTGCACAGAGTCACCACCTGTCAAGAGCTTCTTTCAACCTGTGGGAATTTTTTTATAGATGCAAGACTACAAGCTGCCCCGTGACCCACTCTGCTTCCTACAAATGGGGAGAGGACAAGAAGAGACACTGCCTAAGTCCCCAGCTAAGGAGACTACTGCAAAAATGGGAATGAGTTCCAATGCAGTTTGTAGTCTTTTTGCTTTCTAGAGTAACACGGGTTTTATCAGCAGACAGCTTCCACTACACATTAACAAGACCACCATAACAAATCTATTTACACATGAAATAGCTTTACAGAAGCCATTAAGAAAACCAAAATCACAGCACAACATCAAACCCAACCTGTACAGACCCCATTTCAGTAACCTGATGCACCACACTTGAAATTAATGCCAGCTCTTAAACTACCTACAGATTTTCTTCAGTTCACACTATTTCTCTCCACTGTAGCCAAAGACTACATCTTAGATCAGAAAATTATTAACTCTACAAAGGATATAGTTTAGGTTGACCAAACCACCCAGGAGAACATCCACCTTCCCACAGCCTCTTTGCTGAATAAGGGCTTTGCTTTCCTTGTGGCCTGAGCCCTGGGACAGTGAGACACTGTACACCTGCTCTCTACTAAATACAAGTATGAGGTTCTTCTTCTCTTACTTAAACTACTGAACTTCTCAACATCAGCAGAATATGCTCATTCCTGTTTTAGAAACAAGAAAATGAGATCATTTAGAGACGAGATACATCACTTCATCTGAATAAACACATCACTGTACCTGCTAGTAATTCAAACTAAGACTTAAGCTCATTCAGTCCTGCAATATTGCAGCTTTACTTAGGATTTTATTTCACGTACATCAGAAAAGTCTCTGATCTGCCCAAAGCCAAACAGAAGCCTTTGGCAGATCCAGGAATTGACTTTCTCAATGTCAAAACCTGAAGTGTCAGCATGAAACCATGGTTATTGCAAGTGAGTTGTTTGACTACATTTGCAAAAGATACACCTAAATACTTGAGGAGGGTTTTAAGAACAACTGACTTGAGAACAACTATTTGTATGAAGCCTAAAAAACATCACAGGAATTTTAACACAGTAAACATGATTTAAAATACCACAAAATCTTCTAAGACAAATGTGTCAAGATTTTTTACCTCCCTACATACAGTTTCCCTTCTCAAAATAATCTCTAAATAAATACACAGCTTGAGCTACTCTGTGTAAAAGCTTTCTGATACAGAGACTATCAATAAACTCCTGCAAACTCACCACTTAACGACAATGTTGCATTTCCAGACATTTAATTTGAACATTCTATATAATGTGCAAATCAACACATTCTAAAGTTTTAAAAGCCCTAAACTCAGCAGTGACAAGACTTGTGTTTTGTACAACGAAATAAAATTAGTATACAGAGATACAAAGCCACATATTGAAACACCCAAATTAAATTATGCCCAACCTCTACATTTGTAATCTATTGTACATATACAACAGAGGAAGAAGGCAGCTTTTTTAGTAAAGAATTTCTTTTACAAGATACAATGCACATGAAAATGATTTTAAAAAGACTGTAAAGCCATTAATCTGGAAAAAAAAAATCTTAAATCTTTATGCCCAGAGAAGAGGTATCACTAAGAGGATGAAGAGGAGAAAGTTGTCCACAGGATTTTCGGTTTAAGCACAAATCCAAAAGCTTCTGAATGTTGACTTATGATGTGATCATCTGTGACCTGTGTATTTCCTCAGAGTCTGCACTGTGTGTGTCAGCAACCATGGCAATATAAATGACTGCATCTACATTTGTGTCCCTGCCTGGGGATTGGCGTGGGGAGAGAAGAAATCTATTTTAACACAAATCTTTTTGCTTATTTAAGAACTACTTGTCTTTACAAGTCTATTGCTCCAGCTTGAATTGCTCACTGTTGTTCAGTTCTTTCCCTGTGCTTCTGGACATTACAAAATGTTGCTCCAGCAATGTGCATTTCCACAACGAATGAAGTCACCAGCTATTTCATGCAATGACTTTACATCTTTTACTCAAAGAGTAAACAGCACATCCCGAACTACGGAGACAAGATTTTTATCATATTCCCCCCCTCCCCCCCTCCCTCCCTGAGGCAGCAGATAAACAGAAGAGAACAGTAAGATAACACAAATATCGCATTTCAAACCCATTATCAGCTGCAAATATCTCGGAAGGAATGCAGCCACCTTTGTTATTTCACCCTCAAAGTGACACATTTGGAAGACTGACAAGCTTTTTTAATGTTCCTGGAGCTCCTCCGGAGGGAGGGCAGCGATAGCTGCAGTGCAGCGGCTGCTGCGGAGCTGCTGCGTCCGGGGCTGGGACCGGCACTGGCACCGCAGGGCTGGCACCGCAACACCCCCTGCTCACACACCGCCCGCAGGAACGAACCCCGGCCACAGAAAGCACACACAACACCTCCTGCCTGCTGTGTCACAGCACAGAACAGACTTTCATGTACATCAATATACTCTCTGATGAGAAGGTTCCCCCAAGCCCAACAACTGCAATGGGCAGGTGCAGCGACATTTGACCAGCTGCAAGTTCACAGAACTCGCAGGACACTTATCCCTGGCTGAGGGAGCTTTAAGTATTTACATGGCTGAAAGAACATTATCACTCATCTTAGAGGCAGAACTAGGATAAAAAAAAAGTAGAAGCCTGATGCAGTTCATCACAGAACCAAGGAGAACAGCAAATGAGATCTGCTCTGCTCTCCTCAAACTAAAAATAGTCTGCTCAGAGGACAGTGATGACCTACACTGGTAGGACAACCTATATTCAACTTGTCTGCTGTTCTCTAACACTTGAAAGAATGGTATTTGTGATGAAAGGAGGAAAATAAATAATAAAAAAAAAATCACATAGTATCACTAACTTTACACTACCTACTAGTCCTTTTTCCAACCACCTGAAGCTGTGGTACTGACTGTTTTAGTAATACTTGCTGTAAGACATCCCACTGTGACCACAAGGTCAGCTGACACACCAAGCACCAGAGGAGTTTGTTCCCATGCTGAAGGCTGATAAAGGGCATCCTTACAAGGACAGAGGGAGAGCTCCTACTGCACCTTGCTGGGGATGGGCCGAATTGGTTTGTTACTGAGGGAAAACATTACTTAGCACCCTGGCACGTCCATACATTCACTGAGGAGCTTTGGGCCATGGCTAAGTTATGATTCCAAGACTACAACTCCACAAACACCAGACTATCATAGGAACAAAAAAAATTGCCTTACCAAGGCGCCTTTTTTTTTTTTTAAGAAAAGGCATAAAAATTCCTTGTTCACTAAGACCACATTGGATTAATAATAGGATTAGTCATCTATCATGTTGGGGCAGTCTGGGTAATTACAGACACAAATTTGCACATAAATCTGTATTTATCAGGGTCTCCCACAGGATACAAACTTTTTATCAAGTATTTTCCCTCACTATTTCTACATTTGCAATCATGTTGATGTTCTGGATTGCCAGGAAGACTCTCACTTGAATTTACCCCATGTCCCATAAGAGACAACTGTGGAACAACACAAAAGAGAAGGAAAACACTGGTACTTTGCAAGAGTTCATTTCAAGAAATATTTTTTAAATAGGCAATGACATTCTCCCATGAACAAAAGTGAAAGATGGAAAACTGCAAGCAATCAAGTTTATTTTTGTACTCCTAGATTTTCACAGAAGGCTTGTGAGTGATTATGTACCAATCATCATGTGATAACATCAATTCCATCCAAGGTTTGAACTAAAAACGGGTGACAACAGAACTCCACTGATTTATATCATGCAATAATTTTATTTTAGAGGTTTCTGTTTTAATATGAAACACTGCACATTCTTTGAAAGTGTTCTAATACACACAACAGCTTGCTGTATCAGACAGGGTGCAAAGGGCAACTGTGCTCAGCCATAATAATTTTCACACTGCAATGTTAAAGTACTTTTTTGTAAAATCTAAATTACCATTTTAGACAGGAGAAAATACCCCTGCCTATCTCATACTTGCTTGCTTCCTGTTTTAAAGAACAAGCTTTGGAAAATATATGCTGCAAAGTTGGGAGGCAGTGAACAACAAAAACAAAAGAAATCCTTAGAATGACTGTAACATAATTTGAGAAATTATTAGTGACACATACAGTCAATTAAGGTCGTATTTTTTTTTTGAATGTGTATTTCTCATGAGTCTTTAGAAGAATACTTGTTTTCCTGTTTTAAGGCAGGTCTTCAATTCAGCTCTCAGATGACAAGAAGTAATTCAACCCCTGATGTTTTATTGGGGTCAGGATGAATGGGAATTGCCAAAAAAGCTGCCTAACTTCTGCTCATTCGAGGATACCATGAACCAAAGCCCAAGTGTGCTTTTAGGAAAAAGCTTAAGGAAAAAGGTGTAAGTTTAGATGTCCCAGGTGATCTCTGCTTCCTCACCAGCCGCCTGCCTGGGCACTGCTGGGTGGAGAGCATGGAGAGCAGCATCGATGTAAGGAGGAGCAAAGGGCACCTCTCACCAGGCCTGGCAGCTTCCACTTCTGCCACAGCATTTCAGTGCAGTAGGAATGGAGGAGCTGCACTGTAATATCCCCTAAATGAACTTTCAGCTTCATTTCAAAGAAAAGCATTAGCAGCAGTTCATTAAAATGCAGTTTTCATGGACATGACTTCTGTTAAAGTAACAAAACAACCCCCAAAACACACAGCAATTGCACAGTGTCCTAAAATCCAGCAAGATCAAACAGTTCAGTAACATTTATACCTCAACAATGCAAGTAATTCAAGGTATATTCATCTAAAACAACCTAGAGTTTTCTTCCAGTTTGGTAAGAAATACTTTTTTGATTATGCAACCCCTGTTCTGGGGGGGGGGTGGGGTGGGGTTGTNGTGGGGGGGGGGGGGTGGGGTGGGGTTGTTGGTTTGGGGGTTTTTTGAGGGTGATGGGGGAAGGGAATAGTGTTTGGGGGGTATTTAAATCTTCACCTCAATGTGCTCAAAAACAATCCTCTTTTCCTTTCTCTCTATCAAATGCATCTTAAAACTTCACAGGACTGTCCACATCATGAGCCAAGCCTTTTCTTATTTCTTGTTGATTTTTGTGAAGTATGGGAAGGAATAGTCATACTGAATTTGACTGTACAGGTGAATTCTTACACACATGTAAGCAAACTACACAAAACAGTTAGGCACCTATAAAAATTAAGACTCTCAATAGAATGTATCACATTTCCTCCATTTTTTCAAATTCAACAGAAGAGACTTTTTACCTGTAATGTTAAGTGGATTACTTGAAAAACCCGGATATTGTGAATCAGTTTTTGCATCATTAACAAAGAAAGCTAAAACAAAAGCCTCAAACAAACAAAACCCAAAACCAAACCACACCACCATCACATAGCAATGTATTTTCCTGATTATGAAGCTTCAGTACAGACATGACAATCAGGGATTGTATGTATTTTGAATGACAGATTATTTCAAAGGACTTTATGTATGCTGGGAAAAATTTCTGCATCACCTGCCTCAGTTACTGCACTGAAACTGCAAGTTTATAAGAAGTTCTTACCTTCCCCTTACACCAGAGAAAAATAAATTTTTGTCAGTGACTGGCTGAATGTCCTATGAGAAATACAGATAATATTTAGAGTACCTTTAAAGTACTACTGCATACACTACTTAAAAACCTCCAGTAAGTGGATTCTATTTTAAAGTCTTTTCCTTCAAAATGCAGGCAAGTTTTGTTTGTTTTTCCCTCCAGTTCTGCAGCAAGTCAGAGAAATAGGCTTAAATCTGTCCATATTAAGAACTGAATAGCATCCTATAGAAATTCATTTAAGCCTTAAGTATGCTTAAAAACAAAAAAGTAACAACCTCCCCCACACTATTTTTAAATCCTAGCCATAATCAAGTATTGTGAAATAAACAAGATGCTCCATCTTTTTAAAGCAGGAGGGAAAAAATTGCTTTATATTTATTAACAACACAGTTTATCCTGGCATATCCTTCCTGTATGTCATATTTATTTTTCTAAGCAATTCATTATGTAAAATCCCTCAAAACCTAAAGACTCTAAAGAGAACAAACTAAAGTACTCAAAGAGTTAAAAAAGCAATAACACAGTCGAACCACAATTTTTATGCTTAGTAACTCTAGAAAACACCTTAGTAAACAGCAGCACTGCTAACAGTATATACTCAGTGAGACTGGGGGTGGGGAGAAGATCCACCAGAGCCCTTTTTATTTCCACCTTATACTAAATTATATAATCCTATTGTATGTAAGGATAAGCAAACAACAAACCTGATCACTCCATGCACAATACAGGTTACATATGAAGCTCCAGTTGTGGCTGATTATGCAGTCCAGAATGCTGAGCTGGGCCATGCCTTGCTCTAGCGCAGAGAGCTGCTGTGCTCTGACTCAGCTTTTGTCCGGGTGATCCTCGAGGATATGGGAGCTATGCAGGAATGACATTCAGGAACAAGGACTTTCCTTCCTGTTCAGTCTGCCTTCCCACCCCAGCCATGTGTCAACTCAACAAGATAAACTGACAGAACTGCATAACATTCTTCAAAATAATACTTCCGAGGCTGACAAATTATGCATTCCTGGGAATAAATGGGAAATAGGAACATCCTAAGAAACCACATAAAGCAAACACAAAACGGCACTCTCAAACTGTGCTTGTTCTTTCCCCTATACCTTCATTTCTGCTCCTGCTAAACCAATCTGAATATCATCAATTTAGTGTCATAATTCATATCATATGACTCTTACCCTTGCTTAGGTAGAGCTGTGATGGCTCCTGTGTTCCCATGCAATACAAAAAGCTTAGGGCAATTTTAAAGCAGCACAGTAAGAGCAACTTTTCAATGTTAGAAGAACTTCTCAGTTTATCTCCAATGGGCTCTTAAACAACAGACTTTGCTTTAACCCTACAGGAGTACTGTAGCATTGCACAGAAATGCTGACTGCCGTCTGTAATGAAGGATGACAACAACATACTGACAGGGCTGCAACACCAGAGGGATCCTGAGAAACCGAAGAAATTCTGCAAAAGTTTCTGCTTTTATGCATTCCTTTTTTGCCATCTGTGAACAATCTCCCTGTCTCTGCATGCACCTCACTCTCTGTATCTTGACTGCCTGCCTTGTACTCCCCTTCCAAGGTAAGAGTCAGAAGTGAAGCATTCCTGCAGAAACAGGCATATTTTACCTGATGATTATATGAGCTATTAGACCAGTCACAGAACCAACTCAGAACTTAGGAAACTGCAGTTTAAATGACACAATTATCTAACAACATCCATAAGACCTTTATGTCTTGGGAAAGGATTGAGGAACAGCTATAGGAACAGGTGGCCAATTCACCCTTTTGTTCAGGAATGGCTCAATGACTGAAAAGTACTTCAAACATGAAAGAAAATTTGTGCTATAAAAGCAGCCTAGAAATAAAACAAACTTGTACATGAGGGTCAAACAAATAGTGTGGCCAAAGAGCAGCTCGTAACTTTGATACAGTTACATGAATAAGGCCCCAATTGTTTCAACGAAACCAAACAAAAAATCTTGTTCCAATTTCTCATCCCAAGGGCTCAGGGAATTAATATCAGAGTCCAGGCCAACCTCTTCACTTCTTGACAACGCAAACAGTCTGAAAACTTGCCAGATACAATTGTGTACAAAAATACCTATTCTGGTTCATTTTAAGACATACATGGCAGAGATTCTCTATTATCCTTAGAACACCTAATCATGTAAAAAGAGAGAACAGTATCAGTGCAACATGGTCCTCAGGGGCTGGAGGCGAAAGCAAAACAAAACAAACAAACAAAAAACACAAAAAATCCCCACAACACTAAAAGAAGACTATTAAAGAGCTCGAGAAAGCAGAACAATAAAATTTCCCTGAAACAAGTTAAATGGCCTGCACTGAAGCAGCCTGTGCTGACATGACAAGGGGCTAGAAAACATGTCCTGCTTAGCAACTATTACTAGGTGGAACAGATACACTTCCTCACAACAGACATCATAACTATCCAAGCTTGAGAAATCTTGGAGAGGATGTCTGGGAAGGTTTTAGAGAGTGGACAGTTACTGCAGAGATGCCAGAACAGAATGAGGCAGAGCAATCTCCAGGACAGCAGTGCTGGAACGAGGCAGGGCCCGGCACCCTGCAGGATGGCAGCAGGGATGCTGGCAGAGCGTGTGGGGCAGCCCACACATGGCTGGAAAGGCAGCCAGCTGCACATTTGTTGCACTGTGGAAAAATGCTGTCATCAACTAAATAAGGCAGAGGGAAGAAGGCAAAGTAGATCTGGAAAATTAAAAGGACACTGTTGCTCTATACATCAACCAAATTCTACTGTACACTATGTTCTTTAAAAAAACCCAGTTACACCTCAGAATCAAATCTGTGCAACTTCCCATAAATCCAGCAACCATTATTAACCTGTTACTTTTTGGCATTTGTTTTCAACTCTGTTTTATGGAAATTCTAAACAAACTTTTTTCCACCTGCAATTTGGATAGGGAACATAAAAGATTGAAAGATTCTGAGAAATAATGAGTTGAAGACGTTTTATATTTCTAACTTGGTTTTATCTGAGCTACCTCAAAACACTGAGATGGTTTTAACACCAGGAGAAAACACTGGGCTTTGTGACAGGCAGTCTGTGAGATGACATGATGCATTGGGTAGGCTCTTGCTTTTTTAAAATTTAATAAATTGCATAATCAAAGTTCAACTTTTATTGTGTTCTTGGAATTTTAAAGAGGAACAGCAGAAAAGAGGCCTAAAATTCTGCCCCACGAGTGTCTTGACTTCTCTCTAAATACTGCAGTGAGCTTTCTGAAACAGAGAACAGCTCATGCTCATGGAAAGGAAGGGCTTCCATTTCCTTACAAGTCCGGATACCTTTTGTACATGAGCAAATATGCAAGGTGTACACAAGGGTCACCACATCGTCAGCACACACTGAAGTGTGTGCCAGAAAGGTGCTGTTCAGAACTAGGAACACAGAGCTCTCTGAAAGGGTAAATTCCATACCAACAAGGTGTAGACTGACAATGATGGCAGTGAAACCATAGCGGAAATCAGGATTTTTTTTAGTAAATGAAATTGAGAAGTGCACAAGAACAAAAAGGAAAGCCCGTCTGAAACAACGAAGTGTTTCCATTGCTCAGCTCACAAAGTCTGACAATGAGAAAAGTTCCTACAAACCAAATCAACAGCAGGAAGAGGCTGAAATATGATTTCCATTCTGAATTCTTTCCTATCATTGAAATTGTTACAAAAAGCTATGAACATTAAAAAAGGAAGAAACAGTAAACACAAAAACCATCTCTCTCCACAGCAAAAGAAAAAATCTCTGGAGCGTTTCCTTCCCCCTGTATCAACTCTTTCCTAAGATGCAATACAGTTCATAGAACTAGAAACACAAAAGATCTCCTCAGAGGAAAACATGCAGGGAACAGCAGCTGGCACAGTACCATTTCAGGCTATTTACCACGGTCACACCAGACTGCTACAACTCTACTGGAAGTAAAAGTACCAAAACACTAAGCAAGTACACAAGACATACCACTTTTTCATAAGACACTAAGGGCAAAAGAAACTAATTGCCATTTTTCTTTTGCATGAATGCAACTTCTGTTTTTATCAATGTATAAGCTCATCAGATGAATCAAACAATGTATTTTGGGATTCGTTTTGTAAACACACCACTCTACCACTCCACAAACAATTCACAATATCTAAATCATATAGACAGCTGTTTTAATTACGTTTACAACACTAATGTAGTGAGGTGCTCTTCAGTTTAGCTGCCTAATTCTTCAAAGATTCTCCTGCATCCACTCTCATGACGTCACCACCGTTCTGTTTGCTTCCAAGAAGGACATGGAATAGCAATATTGATCTGCCAAGAGGCAGTTCGAGTCATGACAAAGGAAAGTCCTTTTCTCTTGAGCTGCCAGTTCAGTTCAAGTACTGTCCACTTGCCTGGATTTTAGCCTTAGTCATTTTCAGGAGTAGTTTGGCATTTCTCCTTTCTCTTCTTTATCTGACATTCAAGTCATACAGATTTCTTAATTTCAGAGAATAATCAGATATTCAAGTAAGAATTGACTTTTTACTAACTTCAGGTACAAGAAAGTGTCATTTTGTATGTTGTCCCACAAAAATGAATATACTGGATATAAAACAGGATTGGAGTTTCCAAACTGAACTCTAGTAATGCAACCTACGATCTTCAGAAACTGGAAGCAAAGTTTGGCCACTGTTCTATGTAAGAAATGCATGGTCAGATTCAGTGGAGACTGAGTAAGAAACACAAGCCCTATGTACTCTTATGCAAAATACACTTCTGTGATACCATTAAGCACTTCCTAACATTTACAGTGTTAGTAAGATCAGACTCAGGAGAACATGTACATTTACTCAAGCTCTCATCACTGCAAGCTCAGTGTCTCATAAGAGCACATCACTCGCTTTCCACCTGCAAGTCCCTGGATGATACACTGGACTGCTCCTATGGGAACTTCTGTTTGTCTAACTCAGTGTCCATGCAATTGTATATCAGTTTTGTTTCACCTGCTCTCACAATCCCTAGTTTTGTATGTCAACAGAGGATGAAAAAAGCAAATTCAAGGGGAAAAAAAAGTGTATTTCTTAAGTGCAATTTTAAATCACATTACTACTATTCACCTGGTTATTACATGACCACTCAAAGAAAAACACAACATAACTTAATTTGAACTTTCTCTACGTGGTCATTTCTTTCATGTCCAAACAAAACATGAAAAAAACCCCTGCAATGCTTATTACTACAATAATGTACCACCCATCACCACTGAATTTGTCCTCATGAAAACAGCAACTATAATTAAGTTACATTACTAATTGTTTCTGGCTTACATATGAATCCCCAGAAGATACACTGTACACATGGTAATGATGCAGCCACAATCAGGTTACAAAGCAGGGAGCTTTTCTTCCCCCCACCCCCCCAAAGGAATGATGGCAAAAGTATCAAAATTAAATCACATCAAATTTACTGGCTTTGGTTTCAAAACACATTTTCTTTTACAGAAGGCTTTCTATTTACAGTCTTAGTGATCCTATCTGAACACACACAGATCCACAGCTGGCTAAAGCCCCACCACAGGGATAATTGTAACAGGGACTTCCTGTTGTCTTCCTATTCCTCACTTCATTGCAGCCCCATGTGATCAGCTCTGCTATTTTCTGACCCCAGCCCAAAGCTACAACTAAGTTACTTGCCTGTCCAAGACTGGGCTTCAGAATACTAAAATATTCATGGTGATAAAATAGAATCCTTTCTATATGTATAGAAACACACAGGTAAATACAGCTCTGCTGATTACAGAGAAAATCCTTCCAGTGTACTGGGACATTTATTCAGACAGCAAATCTACCATAATAAAGTTAAGTCTTCTCAATAATCTGGCAATCACTAAATACAAGACTTGGACAAAGCTACTCACCAATTGTGACCAGACTGCAGCACCTTAATTTACAGCCCAATTCTCTTACTGAGACCAGAGGGTGCTCAGAAGGCTGAGCTGTGTTCCAAGAACTGCCTTCCTGAAAGGCAATCCCAGAAAGCAGTGCCCATATCACACCAGACACTGTCAGCCTGATCAGAACACAGGTGATTTCCTGCTTTCTCTGTACTCCAGACTGTAAGAAGAGAACCAAAATTTAAAATTATTACTGTTGGTAAATACAAGAACTATTCAGTACTGAGACCATTCCAATGAAATATTCGTATTTCTGTTAAAACAGTGGTTTCTCAAGACTTGACTAGATGGTCTACTTCAAAACTCAACTTTGATATTCCACACGGAATAACAACAGACTGTCCTTTGACATCAAGTGGAAATTTTGAAGTCAACAAAGGCTCACTTAACAGACCATTAGACCAGCTGAGCTCCTCCTGAAGCCAGTTGAAATGAGGAAATAAAATTTTCATTAAAATAAAATTACCAGAGCACGTGTGAAGTAACTCAAGTTTATCAACTACCAAACTAAGCACTCCCTTTGCTTCCCCTGCCTTCCTCTTCCATCAGCCTGAAGGAAGGCAGTCCACTGTAGGGAAAGGGACTGTACAGAGCTGTCAGCCAGAAAGGGAAGCTCCAACTTTAGGAAGCTGAAGTCTAATCTCTACTACAATAAAGAATTTCTTAACAGTTCTTTCACTAAACTAGTATCACTGACTGAACTGAAAGCCAAAAAAAAAAAGATAAAAAATCAGTTTCAGCATGCTGCAAAACATCACAAGTATTATTAATCTTGTTTTTCATCAAACACATTTTGCTGTTCTTAACATACAGGAGTTTTCTGATGAGTAATGAAAATATGTTTCTGTTAAATGATAAATCACCTTCACAGATTGCCAATCTCTAAATTTCAGCTTTGCCACCTGCACTATCAGATCACCATCTTTAACGTTATCTTAGTTCACCAGACATTGTTGCATTACTGACCTACAGTCTCACCTTTCTCTATACCTTCATAACATTCTATCAATTTAGCTCCATTGCTCCAAATGTAGCCATGTACGGAAAAAAAACCTTAACAACCAGTAGAAGACTGGAATTTTAGTGCTATAATGATTAAGCATATACCATTTTCACATCAAGAAAGAGAAGACCTTATGGGTTCATCCCAACAAAAGAGAAAGCCTTGGTCAGAAAGCTTCAAACTCAGTACTAGTTCTTCAAGGCATTAAGATCAGAATGAAAATCTGAGTTTCTTTTAGAATAACTCTCTCAAAATTAATGATCAGAGTCATTATACACGTCCTAAACCCCTCACACACACACCCCCCCCCAAAAGCTGTAACTGACCATTCCATTCCTTAACCCCTTGCTGTAAGTTTCCCTCAACAGCAAGAGCTCCAAGGCTTGCAGCAAACTCCCTGTGGACAGCCACACTCCAGCTGGCGAGGCCGTGCTGAACGCCCTCCTCACGACTTCACCTCCACACCAACACAAATCGCCAAGGGCCTTTCACAGGAGCCTTTCCAAATGCCTTTCTCCTGCTCCCACCGTGGTCTCAAAGTTACAGCTTGAGTACAACTCACACACTGTTGATGTTCTGCAAACGCTAAAGAGAAAGCTGCCACTTAGAAGCATCATTTACACTGAATTAGTGCAGTCCAAAGCCTAACTCTTGTTCAGTATTACAGCAGCACCCCACCTGCAAGCAAATTTTAAAAACATCATATTTAAGAATTATCACACTCTATAGATGAGTACCCTTTTTTATATTTCCTAAGGGAAAACCATGGACTGGAAGCCTACAGCTGTTGGTGCATTTCTGCCTGTGGATACACGGACAGGGAACGTCTAGTCCAAGACATCAGATCACTAACGAGCAATGTTCTTCACATCTGCACTTCTATTTTTCTTTAGTATGGGATCAAGTGTAACTATAGTAGCTAACACATGCTATCAAATAATGCCACTGAGGGTTAAGTTTTCAAAACTGCCAGGCAATTTGTTGTATTGATTACAGGCACCATAATGCAGAACAGAGAATTCCTGTCACACTCAAACTACAGAACTCAGCAGAGAAACCAGTATCACCACTTGTCACTCCTAAGTGAAGAAGAGTTAAATAAAAACAGCTCGTTAACCAATACAGCTTGGCGACTTACACCTAACTTTCTCTTCTGACTGTCCCCAAATTTTAGTAAGCTGCACAGTGCCAGAGGCTCATCTAGAACTTTGCTGAAGCTTTCATTCCTTGGAATGAAGATGCGGCACCTCAAACAAACAACTAAATCCATCACTCCTGTCCCCTGTATAGTGAGTCTACAAATAAAATTTTAGTAACCTTGGTTCCATATGCTGTGTTTTCAGAGGCTTAAACACAAGTCTTTACTTTTTTAAAAAAAAACAACCCTCAAAGATTAAGTTCTACATGTCTAGCAATCTCTCCAGGCAAATTAGGTAATTGGAAGAAATTCAAAAATTCAGATTTTCAATGTTTTTTCATAGCTTTATTTCTATGTAGACCAAGCCCAATTTTGCAGGAACAGTGTTATCAGATCAGTCATGTGATATAATCTGAAACTAAATAATCACATCCAGTATTTTCTGTTGTATAAAATATGTGGACTCGATCAAAGCTCTTCCCTACCACTGTGCAAGTTTCCATCCCTTCTCTAAAGCCTTCATTCATCCAAAGGTGGACTGCCTTGGAAGAAAATACACTTTAAAAGAAGTTAACATATTTTCCAGGGAGCTTTGGAATTCTAAGAAGGCTTAAGGTTTATTTTAGAAACAAATTAAACATATCAAGTTGCTACATGAGTAGTAGAACTGACTTCGGTCTCATACATCTCGCATCTCCCCCTCATCTTCTTTCATCCTGTCAGATCCCCTATAAAGGAAAGAATGTTTATTTGGCAGTCATGCATGTGCTGACTGACTACAAGAGTTTCCCCCGTCTCACCTTCAGCGTGAAGCTCTAACCTGGGCTTCTCTTCCATCCAGCTACCGAGTTGCATTAAATGTCCAGGCACTTCATTATCTCCGAGACCTTTCCCTGCCTTGGAATTTCACCAAAACTGGCCAGGGACTTCAAGAGCAACTGCAGAGGAACCAACAGATGGGCCGACCGATGGCATGCACAAAAGAAATCAGATTCAAGAATTTTTACTCCTTCATTCCATTACATCACTTGCTTATGACGCTCTTTTGCCTGAAGAACACAAGCCCTCCATTCTCAGCCGTCCTGCCTTCCACTCCCTCAGCACACAGGTATCACTGCACAAGCCACACTTCATAGCTTGCCTTTTTTCTTTTTTGACAATAACCCAACTCTCTACTCCATCCATATTTTATCCACAATCCCATAATATTATCATTCTTGAACTGTCCTGCAGAAATACAGGTATTGTGATCATTGCATCAAAAGTAGAAAAAGAAACTTGCAGAATTGTAAGCTGGTGCTTTTAACACATTCCAATCCTACAATGCTTATACACGGTCCTTAGGGAAAAAAAAATCCTAACTGAAAATTATGAAGTCAGCCATATTCTTGTCAAAAAGTTACACGAGTACAGGTGGAACAATAAACTCCTTATTCTGACCAACATTCATTTTCCAATAGATTAAATTCTACTTTCTCCATTTTCTGTATGTCTGCAAGAGCTGAAGAATGGGTATTTTTCTACAGAGCAAAAGCTCAAATTCACAAAGCACAGGCAGAGCAAAGGGGGTGTTGCACTTCCCTTTATGGGGCACAGCTCCCAGGGTGGCATTTACAGTGCAGGAAGCTCAGGTTTGTATCTCAGGATAGATCTAAGCATCCAGAAAGCAAACTCAAAACAGCGATGTACAGACCAGGCAGATGCTAAAAGCAGCAATATAATATGCTGAAAAAAGGAGTACATCCGAAATCCCACTTATTTCTACAGTTCAGACACTAATTATATTTTTAGATGGAATGTGAAAAGCACTATGTAAAGTTACTGTAATGCGTGTCTAAATGATCAAAGGCACAGCAGCCAGGTGTCTGAATTTGACTGTACGTAACAGGCAATTACTTCTGGCATGAAAGAGACTTGACATGATATTTAATGATTCTTTCATACAATGGAATTCAAAATATTTTTATTTCTTAACCACAGGATACAAAGAACTTTTATGACAAAAACAAACAGTACTCAAAACATACTGTAGCACTGGCAAAGACCTGTTTTTCCTCAGCTACAAGCACTGCCCAATTACATTTACAGAGGAAGTCAATGGCTTCACCCTCTGGCCTCAACATTTCAATTACACTGTGAACCCAGGGTAATTTTTAGTGCTTACCACTAAAGGGAAATACACTGATTGCAAAAAACCACAAGACTCGACACATGTAGCTCCACAGGGATGTTATCTAAGTAGATCTTGTTGCTTGATGTGTCACTTAGAATTATACTCTTAAACCCCACAGTATTGGTGGCACGATTAATCATTCCAGAACTCTCAGGAAAAAAAAAAAGCAAAGTCAGTCCATCTGAAAGGCAAGACAAACAGAATGTTTGCTTCCCTAAATGCAGGAAGCATCCTAAAAAACAGAAATTTGCTTGTGTTAGCATTCATCAGCATAAAACCCCCCAATAATAATAAGTTAGTCTCATTTTCCAAATGATCTCTCAAGTCTACAAGAACTTCTAGAAGTCATGGGCTTCGCCACCCTAACAGCTTGTTGCCTGTCCCTCCAGTGAACAGCTTTAGCCAGTGACTTCAAGTAACACCAGCAGAAATGCAGCCAGGCCTCAAAGAAAATGGGAGAAAAACTTACTATAAGTTGGTTTCTGAGCAGTAGTCATCTTTGTTCAATTCATAACAAAAAATTAATAAATAAACCTTATCTGAAACTAATTCTAGAAGCACGTACTTATTCTGTTTGTGTCGGCAGCAAGCGGAGATATATTCCCTTGACTTCTAGATCAATCCAGCAATCTTTTTATCAACTTTCTATATAGGAGAAAACTGTGGAAATCTCACCATTCTTTTGGCTCACAAATATTTTCAGGTGCTTACAATTATGGCACTATATAGGAGAGCCCTACCAAAACTCTGCCCAGTGGGGTCCCACCCCACCAAGTTGAGAGCTATTCACGAGTCTGTGTCTGACCCTGAACAGAAACAGCCACGCAGCTTTAGTGTTATCTGGAAATCAGTCACAGCACTCACTGAAGCGATCTCAAATAAATGAAAGACCAGCAGAGTAGCTGTGGTACAATGGCCTGTATCACAGCTCCACCGTCACCATCAAGATTTATCACTCTTGGAAGCACAGGGATCTCAGATTCCATCTCTCCTTCTCCTTATTCCCAAGACCCTGACAGAAGAGAATGATTTACACTAAATACGTAAAGCATGATGAGAAAAAAATATAAAGGGATTCCAAGAACTTATTTTAAAATATAATTTCTGGAATTCCCCAATGTAAGGGTAAGCTAAAAAAGAAAACTCTAGAAAGCAGACTTGTACTTTCACTTTACTTGAGCACTGAACCTGAAAAAATAGTTAGTACAGGAGCCACATAGGCAAAACTGCTCCTAAGAAAGTCAATGTTACGATTCTTTTCTTGACCAAAATGTTATCCTCTAAAGTTAGGCAACAAAGGGCAACTGTAAATTTGATCTAATCATCACCCCAAGACAAAACTCATACTGGAGGATGAAAAGGAATCTTCAGTCATCACGCTGAAGTTCTTGAGAGAAGCTTAAGATAAAGGTCCATCATCTAGTATTTTTTTCTTATACCTGAAACACCTTTATCTCTAAAATATAGTCCAAAATAGCACAATTTTGGAAGCTTTACTTTTATATAGTGTTTTGCAGTGAATCTAATCGCAATTTCCCCATTTTTTAAAATAAGTCAATAGGAACAGACAGGTGTCTTCTTCTTGGTATAAATAAAGAAATATCTCATTTTTATTAGAAAGGACATGCCAGTAAAACTTTTTATAATATAACAGGCCAGAAGGTTACTTAGAAGACATACAACAGCTCTAATCACTGTCCCTGGAGACTAGTAATGAAAAGACTGTTAAGGTCTTTGCCCACTGAAGTCCTACAAGTCTCCAAAACGGAAGGTTCCAGGACCTCCAACAACCTGTTCCAATGTTTAACCACCCACAACAATAATTTTTTCTCCTTGTATTCAGCTGCTGGAGTTTCCCTTACTGCAACCATCCTCTTTTGCCCCTCGCTGAAGGCCCCAGAGAGCTGCCCAGTCAGCCCTCCATGCTCCATGCTGAGCAAAGCTGGTGCCAGTGCCCTCCTGCCCCAGAACACCTTCCTTCTCTCCAGTTTGTCATGACCTGAGGGAGGGCCAAAAACTGGGCATGATCTTCTGGGGAGAACCTCAACAGCACCAAAGAAAAGGGGAACACATGCACTTGGTGGATGACAGAGTGCAGATGTTGAATAGTTAACTATGACCAACAAATACGCTAAGCGGGCATGGCAACAATTACACCACCAGCACTACCCACAGCAGCAGTAGATAATAGTTCAAACAATTCAGTGAGGGGGGAAAATTCTGACCTCCAGAACTGCAAAACCAGCATATAATTCCATGGCCTTTATCAAGTAGTCTACTCATTAAAAGAAGAAGTCTTTGCCACACACTAAATAATGGAAAGAAACCCCAACAATGGAGGAAGTGGCGGTTCAATAGGAAGCTGACAGAACAAGTAGGATGAGAGAGGGCCTCATTTTTAAAATGCATAGCAGAAGAGATTGAAAACATAAAAAGGCATCCAAATATTTAATAGAACATGAATAATCAAATCAAGAATATTTGCCATACATTAAAAATTTTACATCTTTATTTAACACAAAGTACATTTGCCTTTTCTAAAAAAGTGAGATAGAGCGTCAAAAAGGGTCAAAGCCTTTTTAGTTGAGAAGTTCAGGACTACAATGCAAAACAAATGAAAAAAAAATTGAAAAAATCCCAATCTAGAGACTCCTAGTGAATATGAAACAAATGCACTAGTACTTAAAAGTCTCAAAGAAAGTATTAATTATTAAAGACTGAATTCAACAATTTAAGCCAGAAATCCAGGTGCACACACCTGGGAAACAGGACATACACCCACAGGATCCAGCACACTCCAACAGACCAAAAAGCTGCTCACTCACCAAAACTCCTTCTGGGTGTGAATGGACACAACATTACATAAAATGCTATCATAAAGTTCTAGATACCCATGTGAGCAGCATTTAAAGCCTGATATCAGTGTGCCAGTGAAACTTACAAAAAAAATACCATTTTAACAAGCAAGTCCTAATCAGTGGAGGGAGTACTAATATTACAGCCAAAAAATCAAAACAAGTTACTGAAAACTACAACATTTGAAAAGCGATTAAAAAACCAAGCACAGCTCAATGTGTGGAATATAGTGGAAAACAACACACTAACAAAGATTAAGAAAGAAGTAGGAGATTTACTAGTGGAAAACTACAGCCTGACTATAAAATGAACAGAAAGTCACATGAATGAACTTTGGAGTTGCTTATATTTCAGCAGAAAGTCTATCACCACAACCTTCTTTAACCAGCAGCAGCTCTTAATCCTTAACAAAAAATTCACTTCAGTGTCATATTAAGTTCACAGTATATCTTAGGAATGTCTTTTACCAGCCCTGTCCCAAGTGTGAGTACACACGCTGTGAGCCATCAATCACAAACGACTACACACATGCCCAGCTCTTCAGTATGTAAGTGACAGTAACAGGACAGTGCAAAAATATTTAGTGTTAGAGAAGTGGCTCTCTTCTGGAGGTTTTCGCTTTCCTTTCTTACTATGTCTGTAAAAGGACAGTGTATTTCCCAACCTTCTCTTTCAAGTGAGAAACTACTTTCTAAAAACCACCATACAGAGATTTCAGACCACACAGCAGCAGCTCCATGACCTGTGTGTGTGTGCACAAAATACGATGTGCCAAACATGGGTGGGAGACTCAGGGCACTCCGCTAAGACACAGCGAAGACATGAAGACAGTAAAATCTCCCAAATACTTTCAATGAGACTTTGAATATGCAACTGGCATAAAACAGTAACTAAAAGCTACTTAACAGGAGGAATGCAAGGTGGTGTTTCAGTTTTATTTAACAGTCCTTTACAAGTCTCTTCACTGCTTTTCTTGCCATATTTATATCCTGGCTCTCAGACTATATTGTATGATGAAACAGATTAATCCTCTAATGAAACTTCATTTTCTCTGCATTCAATTCCCCTGTACAAGCTCCTGGCCAACAGCCTCTAAGGGCAGGTCCTATTTTACCTTGTACAAGATCAATTCAGTAGGTATTCAAAAAAATTTATGTAATAAAGTATCTTACTTTTAAAAATAATTTTATTAACATCAGAGCAGAACACAAGCAATTCAGCAGGATTCCAGAATGTGCTAACAGTTACTTGCAACACAGGTGACCGAGGATCCAAAAAGGAAAAGGCAACCTGCTGCATCCCATATTTACAGACAAGGAAAAATTCTTGGGGGTGGGAAGTTCAGGGGCCACCCCAGTGATTGAACAGTGAGGTTCAGAATCCTGAGAGCACAAAGCAAAGCCAAATAACAGCATCACTGCCTGGACTTGAGAAGAACAGGACTGTTCAGGGAGCAGCTTGGATGAACTCCATAGGAGACAGTCCTGGAGAGAAGAGGGGTCCAGCAGAGTTGGCTGACTTTAATGGATCTCCTTCCATAAACTCAAGAATGCTCCTTACTCATGTGCAGAGATTCTAGCAAAGGTGGCAGGAGGCCTGCATGGATGAACAAGAGGCTTCTGACTGAATTCCAGTGTAAAAAGGAAGCATACAAGGATGAAAAGACCCTGTCTGAGCATGCACTGATGGGGGTTAGGAAAGCCAAAGCTCACCTGCATTTCAACCTGATACAGGACATGAAGGACAACAAGAAAGGTTTCCAAACACGCAAAGGACAAAAAGGCAGGTTTCTCCAGATGAAAACATGCTTAATCAATCTGATGGTCATTTGTAAGAAGTTGACTGGCTTGGTGGATGAGAGAACAGCAGATACTTTTCATGCTGACATCAGAAGGGCTTTTGACACTGTCAAACTGATAAAGTATGGGTAGATAAATGGACAGTGAACTCAACTGGAAACAGGCTGAGTTGCCAGGTTGAAAGGGTTATGAACAACAAGAGGCCCAACTGGAGGCTAAATGTGAAATTCCAAGAAGCAGTACCCACAAACTGAAATGGAGGAAAACCCATTTAAACATTAAAAAAATCCTGCAACTTTTACTATAACCACAACCATAACACTAAAAAGGCTGCCAGAGAAGGTGCTGAGTCTCCATCTTTGTAGTCAAAATCAGCCTAGACACCATCCTGGGCAGCCTGCTCCAGTTAACTGAACTACATGATCTTCAGACGTGCCTTCCAACCTCAATGATTCTCTGGTATTTTGGGAACTGGTTTTAACTGCATGCAATGTTTTCAATGGTGAGAAAGCATTATACAGCAGCTACACAAACAGCAGCCACAGACAAAGTTGGTCCAGACTACTTTTTGGCACTGCTACACTCTGCCTCAAATCCCTAACATTCCCTACCTGTTCGTGTCCAGTACACTCTTGGTCACACCCTCTGCTAACACGCACATGAGACTGTGAAGGTGAGTGTGAAGATGTGTCCATTTCTTCTCTGCCATTCTCATTTAATTTTATGAAATTATATTATTCATGCAATTGTCATCATTTTCTCGAACTTCAGCAACCACTTACAGGATCCACAATTACAGCATAAAATCACACAGGTACATGGAAGGAAGAAGGAATCAGAAGAACAAATTCACCCCGATACTCATCCTAGAGCCAGAAACTCCTGAGTCACAGAAAGATTTAATACCAAAGAGTAACTGCAGCAGGTACATCAGGGGTCTCCAGGCTCCAGGTAAAATCCCGTGGAAACTACAGAAAAGCCTTTTCTTTGTACCACAGGTAATTATTACATTATCAGCTGATCCTTGTACTTTGCCATTGTGAGCAGTCTCCTGACTAACTCTGACTTCCAAGTTCAGGTTTACATACAAAAATCTACTTACCAAATTTATAACTGTTCTTTAATAAGGTATATTTTCACACTACCTCATTATTTTAAGTCCAACAGGAGAAAAAATACTTCACATATTCACAGCTGACTACAAACTCCTGCAAAATGATCACACAGCACAATGAGAGATAACATTCAATTACCATTTAAAAAAAAAACAACTTAAATGCAGTATTTGTTAAGAGAACATTAATATGTTCTTACTGCTTTTCGAGCTGAGTGTTTAGGTAGCACATTTTACCACCTACTCTTGTAATTTATAGGTAGGCTACCTATGCCTTTCTATAAATGAGGTTGGAATAAAAAAAAACACTCCACACAGACTCTCTTCCCCATGAAACAACAAGAGATAATTCTCTTAAAACAGACTTTGTTAATGCTGGAAGCAGATCACAGATGAAGTATAATTATACTTGAGTCCATGACTTGCTATGGAAAGATGCTCAAGAATTTCTTTAGGTTTTTTTTTCTAGATTAAATTTCTATTTTTTGAATTTACAATTTGCACTATGCTACGGCAAAGAGCCTTATTTGCCTGGTTTCAGAGATGTGCCTACAACTCTTTCAAGTTGCAACTCTCAAAAAGCAGGATTCATTCTTCCCAGATTTCCTTTAAAGCTTTTCTCCCCCACTAGATCTGGATAAGAATAAAGGAGTTGTAAAAATATATCAACTTTTTGTTCTTGAAACAAACTTATCAACTTCCATTGTGTGTTTAAGTTCAAATGACTGGAGTTTCTATAACATTCTTCATATTTTCATGTTGTGACTTCCTAACACAGGATCATATAAGAGCATATCAGGTTTTCGACAGTTTATACAGTCTGCATTACAAAAAGAAAAATAACTGGCATTTTTAGGCTTTTTACTTTAAGAATTGAAGAAGACACTGGTTGCTTGGGGTATTTTTGCTCAAACCTGACATGGATCGCCCCAAAAGAAGGTTTGCAGAAAGAATACAATGCAAGTTATTTACTTATATTCCAGCACATCATATGAAAGGCAGTCAGTGCTAAAGAACAGTAACAGAATAGGCATGACTGGGTTTCACAAGAATTAAAGACATTTTTCAAAGCTTCATTTATTAGAACCACTGATCCAAACCCTGCTCAAGTCCAGGAGACTCTTCAGCTTAAAGGACTCATACAAGCTATTTTGTCAAGTGGGAGTAACGTATTTTTCCCCTTTTTTAGTATTTTAAGTTAGTCTGAATACTTATTCTTCCAATTATTAAGAAAGTTTTATTAACATGTACCATCACAAAATGTCTTCCTACACATATATTTGTCATCATTTCTAAAATCATCTAACCTAAATCTGCACTTAAGAATAAAAAACTGGCCTGGACTCCAATCAGTGTAAACAATAAATACAATGGAACTTCTAGGAACTGGCTGGAACTCAAAGTACTAAATATCATAATGGAACAGTAAAGCCTCTACTACCACTTCCTAAGAGACATTTAACAGCCAAAAGAAGGTAACAGAGAAAATCAGGCTTGTGAAATAAAGTGCAACTACCCCAGAAAAGCCTTATTAAGGGGTAAAAATTAATTGGAAGATCCTTCTGCAGTGAGTCACTCTGAATGCAACTATATTTCTTCCCCAAACGAGAAGTATCTTTGCAAGAAAGAAACCAAGTTCCACAAAAAACAACTGCACCATGGGACAAAGAATTCAGAGGAAGAACCACCACTGGTCCTCATGGCATGCAGAGGCTCCTAATACTCAGCAGAGGACACATGCTTGTAATCCCTGCTCTCTCACTTTCAGGAGTGGGGAAGACCACAGGCACTTTCCAAGGAATGAAAGCGCATGATATGCTGGGTCCTCAGCAGCAAAGAGAAATCTGCCAGCCCAGATTATCGAAGTGGGGGAAGTGACAATTTAAGGTCAAGTCACTCCCACAAACCCTGCTCTTAATCTTGCACATAATGCCTTCCCCTCAACGCATCTGGTGGCATTAATGGTTTGAATTAAAGAAAAAAAAGTCCAACAATTAAAAAAAACAAAAAACACCACCACCTACACAGCAATACATCACCAAAAAACATCCCCAAAAAATCCAAAATGACAAATAAAAAACCCTCCCATACTAAAACATCACGATTCACTGCTCTGGCACTATCCAAAATAAGATGATTGTGGTGTTTGTGCTTCACCTCCCTCACAGCAGACAGAGAACCTCACATAGATAAAATTCAGTTTCCAAACTTCAGATTTCCACTGTGGACTGCAAGGAGCTTTCCGACAACCATTACATCACTGGCTGATGTTGCATCACCCACAACTTAAGCCACTGAACACTGGCCATGAAATGGATAAAGGTAAACATGCTGAGGGAGTTGCAGGGGGAGAATCTTTTTCCCAAATAAACTCACACTGGATAGTGGAAATAACAGGCAGACCTGAACTCTAAACTGAACACAAGATTTTTCCATAAGTTTATACAACTCCCTGGTTTAAATGAAACAAGGAAAAAATTATTCTCAACAGACAAACTTAGCAGTGAGAACTGTTTACCCTGAACACGCCTTGCTGAGTAACTGTCTCATATTACCACTGTCTCTACTCACTCACATTAAAGAATTTAGTTTCTCAGTCGTGAATCACTGATTGCAAGGGCAGAAACCATCTTAGCCACAGTCACCTTGTAACATTTTAGATCTAGCTTTAAAAATAGGTTTTGAGGGTGGAGGTTGTTGGTCTGCCCACCCACAAAAGAAAAAACCCAACTCAAAACTATTTTGTGGCTATCTCATTTCACAGTTGTTTAGGTAGAAGTTTATCCTTTTTTTTGTTTGTTTCTTACATTCTTGGTAACTGATTTTCAGGGTTGGTGAAGGGGAGAAGTTACATTTTGCCAGGAGACATCCTTTCCCTCTCCGTACATCACTCAGTCCCATGCCTTTGAAGCTTTCTGTGTAGCCCCTGAACGTGCTGTTTCCTTTTCCCAAGCTGCTGCCACAAAACTGGAGTGAAAGAGAAATAACTACTCTACAGCAAACTGAAGACTCAGTAGCATCATCCACCACAGAAGGAAAACGGAGTTTTCCACCAGTTCTAAGGGATTTACTGGTTTTGCTAATGTAGTATTTGTAAAACTTGGAATAGAGAAATGAAGTCTTGCAATGTAACACAGTCCCCCAAAAAAGTACTGCAGAAAACAATTCAACAGACAAAACCAGCACTTGTCTGGCTGCAAACACATGGAAAAGAAATGAGAAGCATGACAGCACACAAAAGTTCGGTGTATAAACCCTCACCACCGTGCCCTCTCCTTCAGCTGGGAGGGGGGATGGAGGAAGAGACAGAGTGAACACAAAAGCAGGTAATTGTGCATTTCAGTTTAGCTTATTAAAACTGGAGAATATCAGACACACACAATTCCACAAGAATTAATGGCAACTGCTACAAAAAAAGAGCAAAACCCAAGACAAGTTTGATATCTTCAAGAAGCAAAAATAGGTCCCGGTTCTGAATATTGGAAAAACTCCATTTCCTGCTGCTGATCCCCAACAGGTGCCTTGTTTCATCAGTCTCTGTACAGAACCTCATGAAGGCAGAAGGAATCCTGATAAGCCATCATGGAATGGGGCACTGCAACATGCAAGAACACCTGCAGATCAGGTCAAAGGTTCCCCCAGCCCACTTCCCACAGAGCTCCAAGTACTTAGGAAAGAACATAGAAGCAGCATCACTATATTGTCCTCCCAGCTTCAGTTATTCACAAATCCATAATCCATTCACTGCAAGGGTACTGAGGAACTCTATAGTATTGCCCTTTCAAAAAGGTATCTGGGTTGCATAAATACTTTTAGCTTCCAAAATATTATAGTGCAGAGTAAAAAGCTGAATTAACTCTCATATAAAGGACCATCCCTTTTTGGTTGTTCTCACTCCATCCATGTTGACACCCCCAGGTTCTTGGTGTACATAGTAAAAAGCTGATCCAAAGAAATTCAAGAGAGATGGAAAAAGCTACTACACCTCAACATCACCTCTGTCTCCACAGTCTCCTCTTTCCCAAACTGCCAAATCCTACCTTCCTTTTTTAATACCTTCCTGATTTTAATACAGTACCGACTCCATATATTTAATTACCATAGCTGCCCCCTTTCTCTGTGACTTTCTCTGGCTCCACTGTACTGCTCCCAAGATGGGGAACAATGAAGGGCGATGGGACAGCACTAGACCCAGACACACCAGCTCCAAGGGCACCATGGCTTTGGACACTGAGGAATGACAAAGACCATAAATTGTTCAGAATTATTAGAAAAGGGATGACAATTTTCTTTTTTGTCAAACACCAAGCCTTGTGCCACTGTTTAATCCTTGGATGTACCTACAACAACTCTTAACACTTCACCCATGAGCTCCTAGTTAATCATTACCTCTCAGTATTTTATATGTGACATATTACTTGACATTTACACACACTGAGTTTCCATTTTGTACCAAAAATAAGCACTTCAGCTCCCCATTGCCATTTGGCTTTCTGCTATTTTCATTAGTTATCAGACCTATTTTGACACACAGTTGGATCATGGCCTCAGTCACAGTGCAAACAGAGAGAAAATTACTTACAACCACCTATAAAGAACTCATGAAAAACAACACCTAAAGGGCACGGGCTATGAAATGCTACAGGTATTGGCCAGCATCCATTATACAACATCCTGTTTCGTAACCCTTCCATTTAGAAAAAAACCTTTGTTGCATGGACTCACTCACAAGGACTGCTTTTGCCAGATATGTAGTAGTTTTTAAACACAGGAATAATACTGCCCATTTAAAAAAAAATAAAATGCTAACAAAAGAGATGCAAGTAATGAGGTGGTGAGATTCCCTCCATGACTTCAGGATCACACCACCAACTTGCCAAACTGCTTTTGGCAAACAGCTGAATTACTCCAGCATCTGATTCAGTTGCACAGATTTTGAGAAACACAGAAGATTATTCATGTTAACTTATTTCACTCTTCCAGCTTTAATATTATTGCTGATTTGACAAGATGGGAAACTTTAATACCCCCAGAACAGTACACAAGTCATTCATTCTTCTGCTCAAGAAAAGATCATGTTTAAATCCCACCTCACAGGCAGCTCCAAAACAACTTCTCCAACATATTTTTTTAAAATAACTAAAACATATAGAAAATACAAGATTGTATTTAGACAGACTCATACAAAAATAGTGCAAGTACAGAGAATGGAGCAGAAGACTTGTAAAATTGCCATGAAAATTGATTACTCCAGGCAAAGTTTACTTACTCACCTTTTACCATGGTGATTGAGGACAATAAAATTTTAAAATGCATGCAAGAAGAAACAAGTCAGATTTTACAGCCATTGATGAATAAGAAATGTTTGTGGCTACACATGGGAATACTTTTCACTGGAGTCACGGGCTCCCTATTAAAGTTGCATCAAAATCAGAGCTATGAGGAGAAAAGCCCAACAACAATAACAAAGCATGAACTGCAATGGGACAGCTTGTTACATGAAATCTGCGGCACTGCTCTCAGAGATAACCCCAATCAGATCCTTATCTTGCAAAAACAGGTCAGAACAGACAGGTAGTAGGAGTCACCTGCTTGAGAAGCACATACTAGACCTGCTGCCTCTTTTGCTGGCCAAAACAACAACAAAATGTTTCAGTTCTCAATTCCTGCACCACAAGAAAATTTTCACAACTTCGAACACTCCTGCAAGCGCTGACTGAACTTTAACCCTCCTAAATATTATAAAACTGAGGACACAGGAGCTTAAACTTGTCTGCACTAATTAAAGAATTGTATTTAAATATCTCTGAAGTTTCTTAGGATATCAGCCACTTCCATATTTTATTGCAACAGAACAGACCTTGGACCAATTAAAATGTCATGCTTTCCTCAAAAATAACTGGAATTGTGTTACAGTTTTGAAATCCACATGACTAACTCCATAAACTGGTTTTTGAACAACATCTCTCTACGTACAGTTTTCCAGTGTAAAACTGCAACTCAAATTGTAGATTAAGCTCAGTTCTAGTTCTCAAAATTGAGAAGTTCACCTCAATGCCACGAACATGTAACTGGGCAGACTGTCTGTCACGAACCAAATGATCTGGAAGGGACTCCTGAGAACTTAAAAGATCCTTTTTTTAGCTCATCCCATGGACAGAACAAGTAGTACCCAAGACACTTATCCATCTCAAGGTGTTAAACTGCATCACAAGACAGTATCTTAATTTGAGTCTTTTCGGCCCTCAGAATAAAAAAAGTACACACTAAAGTTTACAGTGATTTAAGAAGCTTTGCTTTTTTAGCATTTTTTACTACAGGATTGTTCATTCTCTATATTGTCATAAACTTCGTAACACAAAAAAGCCCCAAATGTTTAGATGAAAAACTAAACTAGAAGAGAATAAAATACAGTCTTTTAAAGGGTGGGAGGTTTGTAATAAAGTTTCTGTAAGAAATAATGCTTCATTAAAGTGTACAGAGATACACATAGATACAAGTAGAAGGGGTAACACTGCCATTTCTATTAGGTAACAAAAAAAGAGGAATAAACAGGTTTAGGGTATTTCTTCCCCCCAAACTATTTGTACGAACTGCAGCTGTTACTCAGAAGCATTCAGAATCTCTCATCAATACAATTTATAGTTTTCTACTTGATTTCTTGTCCTTTGCCCCTCAAACAAACAAACCTCAAAATTTAAAACAAGGAAGATGATGTTATCCAGCCAGCTTAGTGATGCCAGTGCAAGATTATCCCCTACAGCATATTTGCAGTGCTTAATGCAGTCCATACTGTGTGTCCTAACACATTATGCAAATGACACAGACATAAAAGAAAATGTCTGTCTCGGAGTGCCCCCCTCCACCAACAGCCAATCTGTAATTAGCCATGTCCTCTAAGGAGGCACCTCATTCACCAAAGCAGCAGCTGCTGGCAAATGGAAATAAAGAAATTCAGAACAAAAATAAGCCTACCACTTACACTCCCAAAGGTGTACACTCATAGTTGCACGCCAGATTCAAAATCTAAACAGCTGTTTGTACTTTTCCAGAATGCCTACACAGAACCTCTTACACCTGCACCAAATATTTAGTAACATGATTTGTATGAGGCTCTTGCACACATCATACTGTTCAGAGAGCTGCAGCAACAGCTCTCAGTGCTTCAAACACTTCTGAACAAGTTTTTGATGCAAAAATTGAGAACAGAAAATACAAAGCAGCAATACTTTCTGCCCAACACAATTCACTGACATGCACAGGGTACATCAATTCAGAAAAATGCAGTGCTTTGAGCCTTCAGTACAGAGCTTCAGAAAACAAAGCACACAGTTGGGTCTTACTTTTACCATCCTATCACCAAGTGATCCAGTCTCTAAACTTTAGCATCACCTCCCAGGTAGAGTTCTCTTCAAATCCAACAGCAATGATGAAACAGTAAATTCAGAAAATTGTTTCACCATGACCAAGGTAAACAGCAATTCAGGGAGTATCTGGAGTTCCAATATAACTACAGTAAACGAACAATGCATTTCCCCTTGGTTTAAAACCATGAGCAAAACCAAAAAACACCACAGAGGAAGCCTTCCCACTAAATAACCTTTAAGCATTCAAGAACTGCATGCATAAAACAGCTTATCCCACCTTGCAACTGCTAAAATAAGGCACTTTCATGTTTACAAGATGCACCAAGCCCCTGATACAAACACAGGCAAAGCCTGTTTGATGTCGCTGCTCCCACTCACTGTGCTTCTACTGCACGTGCCCACTGCGGGGTGAGGGGCAAAAACACCATGGAAGTGTCTTTGCAGAGAAACTAAAAACTACAGGACATAAGGATCTGGAAAGAGAAATGTACAGCACTTACAACTATCTACATTTCATATTATAGACAGGCAAAGTGTGACATGCTTAGTGCCCTGTTCATCCATCACTCTGACCATACAGCATAATTCTCATGCAGTGTCTCTGCACTATGCTTAGCATAACATTATTTTTAATATATATATATTATCAACTGTGGTAGCAGACAATCACTTCCTCTATAGCAAGGCCTAAGGTTTTGACACCTTCCACAACCATGGAATTATATTTAACAGCCCATCAGACTGACTTCTTGAGCGCTGTCAATCCAGTCTGTTTCAGTGCCACAGTTTACAAGCCTCACCATTGATACCAAGGCTAACTCACGTTTTTTTTTAAACAATGAGCCCTGTTAACTACAGGAAATAAATCTTGTTTTCATTTAACATAATTTCCTAATTTTTTTATATCTGCTTCCTATCCTATGCAATTTAATATACAAAAAACTGCAAAGAAGAGTAACACACAACCTCTGAAGTTAGAAAACCTCTATTTTTCTTCCACTTGTTACCAGAGAAAAAAAAATCAGCCACAAAGCATCAGTACATATTCCTAACAGCTCAGCTTAAAACCACTTTTAGACTTCCTTGGAAACATACAAAGTTTTTCTTTAAATAAGGCTCGTAAGTTGCACATGTTTATATTCTAAGCACCCTCACAGCAACTTGTGTATGTATTCACAGAATTTAAAACAAACAAAACAAAAAAAAACACCCAGCTTTTTACTCTTCTCAGAGCACATACTGTTCAGCTGAGCTATGATTTGGTCATCCACCTCCAGTAAGATGTTTTCAAAGATACAAGAGGGACGAGATCACAGATGCATACAGCACCTAAGATGAAATAACTCCTCTTCCCCAACTGTTCCCTGAATTATGTTTTGTGTGTCAGTAAATTCAAAGGACATGAAATAATATGTCTGAAGTAGCAGGCATTATTTTCACATTTTAATCACAGAAATCATTAAAAATAGCCTATACAGAGAAAGAAGTCAACTCAGTGCTTTGATATTTGTCTGACCTGCTAAACAAAAGAATTTCACTCTTATAATGCACACACTGCATGCAATAAATGCAATTACTTCATATGGACACAGTTCAAAATACTCTTCAGTCCATTGTTTTTCTCTTGCAAAAATATTTTTTCAGACAATTATCAAAGTGGTACAATCAACAAAGTTGTCCTGTTGGTAAGCAAAAATTTACTTTAACAAACATCAAATGCAGTTACATTTGAAGGCAGATACCTTTCTTTTCTTGTGGGAATTATTTGCTGCTTTATGTTGTCACTTATCAAATATGTAACATTTCCTCATGGAAGAGGTCCATGTTTTGTCAAATTATCTTAGGCTGACTCTGACATAAATGAGAGCAGAAGTCAGCGTTATGTTCGCATGATTAAACAGGATTTGACTCCAGCTTTTTGAGTAGCTGCAATCACAGCTCCGGCTAGGACTGGTATTTATACTGAATTTATTCTCCCTTAACAGAAGGGATTTTCTATCACCTTAAGTAATGTACACTTCTAACAACGCTTATTGTGTACTATTTGACATATAAAATCTTACTAATGCATTTCTCTAATTCTGGTAACTTCAACAACTAAACCTTCCGGCATCGCAGTATCAGACACAGAAGCAGCACTAACACCCAACGACACAGAGTTCCAGAAATTTACATGTTTACAGGCATAATTACATAAAGATTGAAATGCAAGATCAAAATACAGCCCATCAGTCCTTCTGCCCTTACAGTAGAGCTGCAACACCTGGGAGTCACCACTCGAAGTTTATCAAATGTTATCCCAACCAGGTTGTTAAAATAGTAAATGATCTATTAATTATTGTTAGCAAGAACGCAAATTATTTTCTATTTTTAGTGTCATCATTGCCCTTCTCTGGTTCCTGACCCAGCACATGCTTCTCTTGAGTTTATGCAGTTGTGCCCTCTCTGATAAGGTGCAGGAATAGAATATTGAGAGGTTTTCTTCCCCCTCTCTGAAATCGAACAGTGGTGATTACAAAGCAAGTATTAAATAACTTCTGACTTTTCTTTTACAGAAGTCTTTGGAAATGTATTCCTAACTATTGCCAAATACAGAAGCTCTTGGGAATCACTAAACAGAGTTCACTATTCCTAACAACTCAGCTGTTAAGCAAAACAAAAAAAAAAACAAACACAAAACCAAAACCTCACACTCTTATTGCACATTTGAAATAAAGTATTACAAACCTGCAATAAATATATAAAGGTATGGGTGCTCTAATGACTTCCAACAGAAGAATCCCAAACAGCCTTAATGAAATTACTTGATAAAGTATTTTTAGTGTTCCTAAACTAAGGAAATAGTATTAGTAAGAATTAAAATCTGGCTTTTAAAGCCACATACGCTGTGGTTAATATTTTTTTCATCCTGCAGTTAATATTTTGAATGTATTTTTAATGGAGATTAACAGTAAACTATACTACAAACAGATCTGGCAATTTTTCAAATGGAAAACAGTAGGAATAGAAAAGTAAAAAAGAAAAAAAACACTGTTGTGCCTTTCCAGGCAAAGGATGGAAAATGAAATTTACACTAAAGTAGTCAGTTTCACCCTCGAACGTGGGCAGGCCTGTAGATGGGATGTTTTGACTGAAGCAGCACTGGCTGTACCTCAGCGCAGCCTGAACACTCCAGCAAACACTGCTACAACCTGGCGAAACAGAGATAGCATATGCCTATTAATCTAAAAGCCAAAAAGAACACGCTCTCACTTATCTGTCCTTATGAACATAAGCTCAGCAATTCTTGCATTTGTAAACGTGTGTCAGATTTCAAACAGAATGGCAAACAGCCCTGAGAGTCCCTGGCCCTGTCTGCCAGCTCTCCCCAGAGCCCAGAATACGTGACCTGTCCCTCTGAGCGGGCGCTCCGTGTTCAGACGGAGCCGGCAGGCCTGGACGCGCCACCTTTGTTCTCAACAATCGCTGCAGTGAAGGGGTCTGGAGTGAGAGACCACCAGGTACAGTGTCAAAGGGAAAACCAAAAGAAACCGAAGTGCAAATAAAAATAGAAACCTCGGGAATGCATGACCAAATGGAACTTAGTATCAGATTAGACAGGCGTCCAAAACAAAACACAATTATCAACCAGTGTAGGCAGTACCCAGAAGACTCAAATCGCGTGTTCTCTATTCTCTCACCTGTGTACACAAAGATACACAGAAGCACCACTTCTCAGCCAGACATGCCCTTTTGTTGTCTGACAACTGATCTTGAAGAGAAGTTTTTCAGTTCTCACTCAAACCTTGATGATTACAGCTGGGCATTTCCAAAACCTTAAACTGGCTGAAAATCCTAATTTCTGTTGCAACTCCTTTGACTGTGATGAATGAGCACTGTGCTTGGAGTCTTCCTCGTGACAACCTGCTGTGTGTACAGGTCTACAGCTAAACATCAAATGAGTTCATTACTGCATTACAATGCAAACACCATATGTGTCTCAAAACCATAAATCATTTCCCAAGGTTGCTAATAACTTGCACGTCAGTATTAGAACACTATAAAACCCTGCAACTGCAGAAATTTTTTTTTAAATTTAGAATTCCCTTTTTATAATAGTTGTCATTCATGAAAGGTGCTGGTTTTTTAAACAGAAAAGCCATTTTTACTGTTCAATACAAAAGTAGATGACTTCAGTTAAAGGTATTTGTTCGTACATAGCACATCAAGCACTGCACACAGGAACTGTTACGCCAAATGAATTGAGACACCACATTCCAAACCACAAATCCTCTCTCTCTTGGCATTTTACACAAATCTATGAAAAAAAAAAGTTGTACGAAAATAAACTGAACTTTAAGACATTCAGCAATATTATATTAAGGTAACTGAGAAAGCACTGCAACCTTGATCAGACGTTCAAGAAGGCTGTCCAAGTTCAAGCAAAGATTACATCACGCCTGCCGTGATTAAGGCAATCACCAGCCTAAGTGCATGTTTTCTAGCAGTTACATTTTAACTGCAACATGTAAGTACCAGGCAAAACAACAGGCAGAACAGTCCCTTTTGCAATTCCACACCTATTAGCACTCCCCAATTAGACAGCTTTAGCACGATGAGCTCCAAAAGTGCCACAGGCCTTATTAGGGCTTACCACAGCAGGGATAGGTGGATTATGACAAGGGCCAATGCCAAAAGACCAGCAGTTTAAATAAGATAGAATTAAAAAGCAGATTTTAATTTTTACCTTTAGACATGTGGCTTGCTCCCTCTTCTCACACTATTTGAATTAGTATTGAAGGACAGGTTCTCCAAACATGGCACTGCTTTTCAGCCATGTGTCATCAGAAAGTCTTAACATCATCTATGTTTTCTTAGGACTCCAATTCTGTCCCCAGCTAACCCACCTACTTTAAGAGACTGTGTCGATCTCTAACATGAGGTGATAGCAGAAAGGGAAAACTGTACAATATCACATATACCATTTTTAAACCAAGGCAAAAGGGTGATTTGAGAATATCAGTAAACTAAAACTCAGTGTCCGAAAGAGAAAAAAAATCAAAAAACACCACACAAAACCAAAACAACACAACCAACCCAAAAAACATCCAGACTTTAAAAGTTCTGTAAAAATCACTCTGCTGTGTTTCAACAAACAACAGGAGCATATATTTCACAGCCCTATACAAATTTAAATCTGCTTTGCCTTTAGCACAACATGCTTTGAGAAATACAAAAGCAAGTTTGTAAATAAAGTTTAAGACAGATCTCAGAACAAGCAAACCGAAGCTATTACACGTATTTTGCTGGATCTGAAGTTGCAGTTGTTTCACAGACACACTATTAACAGGGAGCACAAAAGGAAGCATCAGACACGACTCTGCGTTAAAAACTTTATCTTGCGAGTCACAACATGCAATGGTGCCACCACAGGCTATGCTACGAAGTTTCTGAACTAAACACACAGAGGATCGTTCCAGCAACAAATGCTATGGACGGAAATGTGTTTAATATAAGCCGCTACGGACAGGCTGGAGTGTGGCAAGTAGAGAGTACGAGGCGGCAGAGGCCAGACCCTTATTCCTCCTAAAACCCACGGCAGCAGCAGCAGTGACAGGGACGAAGCCGTACCCCCCGTGCCGCCCAGCGAAGCGCTGCGGCCCCTCCGGGCCGGGACCAGGCGGGCAGGGTGGGCGTGGGGGCCGCGATCTGACCGAGGGGGACCCCGCGGATCTGCCGTGCCGAGGGCGAGGGCGGCGCCGGCTCCGCGGGGCGGGAAGCGGAGCCACCGCCCGGCCCGGAGCAGCGGAGGCGCCGCCGCCTCCCGGCCCCCGAGCGGCGCCCCGAGAGCCCCCGGCCGGGCGGCTGCCCCCGCTCCGCCGCCGGGGATCCGCACCACTCCCAGCGTCCAACTCCCAGCAACTCCGGGGCGGGCGGGCAGGAAGAGCGGAAGGGAGGCAGGGAGAGAGGGAGGGAGGGGGCGGCCATTAAGCCCGCTCCAGCCAAGCCGTTCCGCGGCGGGAGGCGCCCGCCCGGGCCCGCGCCCCGCCCGCCCCGCCGCTCCTACCTGGCCGCTGCCGCCGCCGCCCGGCGGGGGGTCGGTGTCTCCATCTCCGCCGGCTGGCCCCGCTGCCCACCGCGTCGCCATTATTTCATTCCCGGTTACAAAGGAGGTGCAAATCCTCTGGAGTCCACATCGGGGAAGGGAAGGGACGGGACGGGAGCGTGGAGTCGAAGCCGGGGCCGCTCGCACACAGCAGGCGAGGCTCGGCCAGCCCAGCCCCGCCGCCGCGGGAGGGGGGCTCGGCCCGTTCACGCCGTTGCCATAGGGAGGAGCGAAGGCACAACCCTGGGCTTCAGCTGCGCTCCCCGGCTTCTGCCTTCATGGCTGGAGGAGGAGAGAGAGCAGATGTGTCAGTCCTCGGCAAGGGGCCTCCGCCTCCGCCGCCCGTCCCTTGTTAGGCTAATTGAGGCGGCTCGTCATCTTCCTCTTCCTCCGGCTCCTCCTATCCAGAGCCCCAGCCGCGGGGAGGAGAGGGCAGGCGGGGAGAGGCGGGAGGCGTCCGCTCCCTCCTACTTCGCTGCACGCCGCCGGAGGGAGCGAGGACAAGGCAGCGCTGCTCGGGCATCCCTGCCCGCGGGGGCGGTGGGGCCGCGCCCGGCCCGGCCGAACTTTGATCAACTGGTGGCGGAGGGGCCGAGGGGCGGCTGGTTCCCCGGACCGGGCGGAGGCGCCGCCCGCTCGCGGTGCCGCCCTGGCCGTACCCGGCGGTGTGAGCGGGCGGGGGGCGGCGGGAAGCGCACAAGCCCCGATGGAGAAGCGGCAACAAAAGACCCCTCCAGCAGCAGTGAGGCCGTACCAGGCTTTTGTCTCTCACGCGGATCTGCCCTGCTCACAAGCGGCTCGCTCCCACNGCGAGCGGGCGGGGAAGCCGCGGGCGTGCCGAGGGGCTCCAGCCGGGGCGGGGCTGTCCCGCTTCCCCCGCGATCGCTGCCCCGGGCCCAGCGCGACCCCGCTCGGTCTGGTCCCCGGCAGGCCCCGGTTCCGTCCCAGCGGCCCCCGCCCTGACAGCAGCCGGGGCGGCAGCGGGACCCCCGGCGGCGGCGCTGCCCTCCCCCGGTCCCTCGCACTCGGCTCCGGCCCCTGCCTCGTCCAGCGCGGCACTCCCTGCGCTGGCGGCTCCCGCTGCCTCCGCCGCTGGGGCCGGAGGGGACCACGTCCCCTTCCCCCGCCTCCAGCCTGGCGCTTTCTCTTCCCTCCAAAAATCCACCCACCTCCTCAGACGACACGGCGAGGGCAGGAACCGGCCCCGGCTGCCGTCCAAGGGCACCCGCCCTGCGGCCGCGGAGCGCGGAGCCCCCGCCCGCCAGCACGGCCCGGGGCGGTGGCGTGTGCTGCTCCTTCCCTGGGCGTGTTCCGAGGGTGTTCGCACAGGAACGATCTCAGATTTTCCGCCCTAGCGCAGGATTTGGTGCTTGTGCCGCCTGCTCCGCCCGCACCTGGCTCCGGGGCTGCGGCCGCCCCTGGCCCCGCTCCAGTGCGGGCACAGTGCGCGGTGGGAGCTGCGGGTTGTTGTCTCTGCGAAGGCGGTAAATGTAAATATTTTCCATACTTCATCGTTATCAGAGTGTGTGATTTTTAATTTCTTTTCGTTCTCTAGAGTGGTGGACAAGTAAGGTCTCTGTGAAAGGGAACAAAGAACAAAGCATTTGTAAGAATTTAGTAAAGGTCTTGACTGAAACGAAAGGTTGTGTCTAGTTTGTATTCTCAAAACAATAATGTTTTGGGTTGTGGTGGTTTTTTCCTGTGCTACTCTTTATCGTGAGATTGCTATCTCTGAAAAGCGGTGACTGGCCTAGTTACCCATCAGCAACTTGCATTATCAGCCGGGATGAATATTAGGATCCAGAAAACCGAGGAAAGAGCTTATTTCCAGTAGCTGGAGCAAAGTTCTCAAGGCACATATGCTAATTCTTACCAGCCAAGGTCACATCTGCCAAGTTTAAGTGGTGTTACAATTCGTGGCCGGTTGCTCTGATACAGCTGCTTACCTACAATACTGTGTGCTGCTGTGGATTTCATATACAGTTAAAAATGTGTACTAATTTCTGAAGAATTCAAGTTCATCATAAATTTCTGGTTTTAACGACCACTTTGCGGCTGAACCTGACCTGGACCAGAGATTATATATACGTATTTTAAATAACTATGCTGCTGTCCAGCTGGCAATCTACAAGAGAGTTCTGCCTAGCTCCCTGATAATTTCTCACTGTCGTACAACATTGAAAGATTTATTTGCCATCCAGAACCTGAGCAAATTGTTATGATATAGTCCACTCAATGGTTTTCAAGAAGTTGAAAAGACCAGAATTAAAATCACTTGAGATTTTTGGAAGGTGGAAAAGGGCAACAATCTGGGCACTTTCCCTGCTGAGAATGTTACCAAACAGATCCAAGAAGTGTAGCTGTGTGCTGGGCTGCATATTGCTCTCTGCACTGGAGTCATCGTGTCAGCCTCCAGAACGTCATCAAGAATCCATGATGTATATATACATGCTCAGTTCTGTGTATTCATAATAACACTTTTCTCTATAGGAGTCGCAGTACTGACTCCAAATGGAAATTAGTATCATAACTAAGATCCATACAGAACACTGTCAGATTTACAAAACGTCTCAGAGAGATTAAACCACAAGCAGACAGTGATCCTGTAGTATTGAACAAACCTCTATTTGTATCAGCAGAACTACCTCAGTACAGTGACAAATCTTCCATTTTTACTTTTTCTATATTGCCCATCAATTTCTCTAGCTTTAGCTTTCAAGCTGTAACAGGAAGGTGAAAATATCATATAGGAAAATGTGATCCTAGAATCACAAATTACATCATTGCTAGGCTGAGGGACTAGATCTTATTATTGACTCTGAGAAGGTTATATTTATGTAATTATCAAAAGAATATTTATGCTACACAAATCTTTGTAAACTGTGCACTTAATTTTCTTCCTCATATTCACAGTATTCTATTTTTGTAGTGTCAGATGTTTTTGTTTGAAATGCTGGGGTGTTTTTAGGACTTTCATGTATAATAATATGCTGCTGTAATTTTTCATTCTAAATATGGTGTCGTAGTTACAACAGAAGCTTAAGGGAAGATGCAAACTTTCAGAAACATGCTCCTTGTCTAGGGTTCATAACACACAAGCAAACCCTCTGAGTCCCTTAATCACCACTGAAAGTGATTTAATAAAAGAGATTGCAAAAGCAGAATTAGGGTAACTGAAAGCTATAATTTCACTTTCTCACCTTCCAGTCTGAAGGTGTTGACACATACTCACTTAGCAACAGCTGCAGCAGCTTAAAGTGTTAGCACCGTCCTACTGTTTATTATCACTCCGTGCTAAAGAGTATCATCCCCACAGGAGAGCTACTGCAGACATCTTTGAGGGCATCTCAGCCACTTCAGTGCGTAGTGCAGCAGCTGAATTTAAATTGCCAAGGTAGGCAGAGTTGAGCCTGCCCTGCAGTCTGGGGGCTAAGCAGTGCTCTACTGCATCCACGGTAGCACAGTTATTGGGCTCTACCTTCTTAAACTATCCTTTGCTGAATGAATATGTTGACGTCTTGAGAATATAGATATATTCCAGAGGCTAAATTGTAGACATCAAAATTCACTTGGACAGGTGGACTGGAGAACTGAAATGCATTACATTCAGTATGTTTTAGATACCTGCCTCCTTCCCAGATGGTGCATAACACCTGCTTGTGGCAGGGCACAGGGGCTGCCTTTCTCTCACATGTACAAGTGTGTAGACATCTAACCTGCACCCAGGTGAAGCAACTCTCTTGCCAAGCAGTTATGTTGTCCTTGCCACATTGAAGGCTCTCTTTTCTCATCACCTGCAGCCCACCATGGTATGTCAAACCTGAGGTGCCACAGGCACTAAGAAGGCTCAGCCGTAGCTAGTCCCAAGTACCCAACCTTTGGGTTAGACAACAAGAGTGGAGAGAAACGGAACTTAAAGCAAGAGCAGGTCTTTTGCAAGACTCTTTAGATTAGATTAGTGTGAAGTACCCAGGTAGGATAGATTAGATAAGCAGCAGTGGGAGATAGCAGTAAATCTTGGGTATTTTGTGCTGGGATAAGGACAAGACGCTTTCGTCTAAGGAGAAGTCTGAAAAGTTAAGTAGGAAAGGTCCATGTTTAACAGGGCCTGAGTTTGGGGGTGAAAGGAAGAGTGAGTAGGAGGAGATACGCCTCTGGCAGGTAGATGTTTGTACTGATGTTTGCTCTCAGAAGTTGTTGCTTGTAGGAGCTGCTGAGGTAGTGATAATCCTGATAAGGCTTTCTACCATAGTCCCAAGCAGCTTTAATCTCACAGTCTGCACCTGCTTTGAGAGGTTCAGACTGAACCTGGACACCTCTACTATATCCTCTGTTTCGGACGTAAGGAATACTCCTGCCTCCTGGACAGTGTTTGCAAACACTGCAGCGTGCACCCTGGCTGCAAGCTGTTCACCACTGGCATCAGTCTAACAGCATTCCTGCTCCCAGGGATGCTGACAAGTGCCCTGTGTGAGAATGATTCATTAGATTCTCCCCAGATTGGGAGTTCAAAGAGTGGATTTCAACTACATTTTTCATTCATTGATATTTCCAAGATACTGGAGCTAGTAGACAATCCATTCCTAGACATGTAAAAGCCATGAAACCATTACTAGAGCTGTGCAGTAATATGACCATTGTCTGCAACTGCGTTTGCTTTACAGATTTCTGCTTAGAGATTCCGGTGATTCGGTCATGATATAGGCATCTGTTTCCTGTCCAGCACTAGAACATTATTCATACTAGACTTCACTAGTGATGGCTGTTTTCTTGGTAACTGTACCATAACATTCCCCTTTCACTCTATTGATGTTCCTATCACTTACTCTGGCAACAGAAATAAATGTCATTGCTGCCATGCCTACATTTTGGCTTCCCTGTTACACTGAACTCTGACAAATGTGTCTCCTTTCTTTTATTTCATTCTTCTCTTCACAGGAGATCACACCTACCTCACTTGGCCCTGGATGCTGATGCTTTTAAACTGTTCCAGAGCACTGCCAAAGAGAATTGTACCAAGGCCTACCACTGTGTCCACAGTAAGAGAAGATTTTGACATCCCGAAGCTTCGGTCAGCTGTCTCCACCAGTCACAGGGTGCTTGGCAATACCCCTAGGAATAACACCATTTTAAGTACATACAGCATTCTGCAGGATAGGTCTCAAAGAAAATCACTGTCTGAGGGTGCCAACAGAGAATAACATTATAGCTTGGGTATAAGTCTGGGCATCTACTTCTTATCCTGCTGCACTTACGGAGGAAGAAGCCATTTGGCTTCTGGCAGTTGTCCACTTTTGAGAACTAGCTACTTAAGCTATGAAAACCAGTGTCTCAGATGAAGTGTTTTATACTTGTTGCTGTAGTCTTCTCAGATAGCAAAGCTTAGTTGTGAAAGCAGATCTGTGTCTGTCAAGATGCTGCTCCTCATGTGGTCAGGGTGACCAATGTCCAAAGCGCAAAGAGAAGCCAGGAGTAGACAGTGGGATGAGTGTTCCTCCTGGCCAGCATCCCTGATCCATCAACAGAGAGGAAGCTTTGTTCAGGAAGGCTTGTGGTACTTCATTTCCCCTCGGAGAAAGGGTAATGAAGTAGTGAGATATGTTATTATTCTGTGAAAAATATGTCCCAAGCAGAGATGGTGACAAGTTTCTGATGTTTTGTGAATTTGTAACCTAATTTTGTACTAATTAATGCTCTCACCTATGCCTGTGTATAATCTTCCTGAACTGTATCTGGTGGTGTTTGTGTGAGGCTACCAATGTGCACCAAGGCAGGCTGACACACAGCTTTTACAGCCATCAGCTCAGTTGTCCACACTAACCATCCCCACTATTCTGAGTCTGGGGTTGGATGCATTTTGGTGGGTTTGCAGCATTAGTATTTCACCTCCGACAGCAAACTTGGGACTCTGTAAAGAAATGCAAAATTGTTCAAGCCTGCAGGAATTTACTATCATCCAGCCAGAGACAAAAACAACTTCAAGTATAATTCAGTGAGCCCAAGGGAATGAGTTGCAGTGTAAAATTTGAGCAAGCAAGATTACAGCTAGGAGGAGCCCAGGAAAACTCACTTAATACTTTTAACTTGGGTTCCTAGCAATGAAAATCTACTGACACACTCTGAAACCATAAGCAAAGCAAAACTTGTTTTTCGTGCTTTGCTCTTGGAAACTGTCACTGTGGAATAACAACAGTGACAATGTTTCTGAAGATGCCATGCCTGTTTGCAGTTGGATTTCCTAATTTTTCAAAGGTTTATGGAAAAAAAGAAATCACTCCAATCTCTTCTCTGTTCACTTCAACTATCTACATTCTTTCATTTGTTTTAAATTAGAGGAGCCATAGTCTAACAGATAAAGTCATCGGCCTCAGTTCTGCTGAGGGTTTATTCACTTTAGGTCAAACAATGTTAACTTGTTTTAGAAAGTCAGCAGGGACTATTACATGTGCAGCGTTTTCCCTCAGAAACCCTCCCCTCCCACACACTTACAGTTTAAAGGAGTTCAACACAATAAATATCCAACCTATTTCAAATTGGCCCTGACAGGAAAGGTTTAAGTGCTCAAATGGCAGAGAAAAGTGAAATGACCATTTGAGCTACCTTAGCTCCACTACTGAAATAACAGCTCTGTGTTTGGTTCCATGCTGTCGACTGGGAGGTGATAAATCAGCCTTATTTTGTAAAATGTTTAGTTTAACTACTGAACTGACAATTGAGGTGGAAGTAGCTGGTGATGAACTGACAACAGTGTTATCACTCTCTCCTTGCTTTATTACATAATCAGCAGCTTGATCCACTGATTAGTGAAATCTTGTTTTAGTAGCACAGAGGTGCTAACAGCTGTCTCCAGAATTCAAGCTACCCATCCTGTATTTCTTCTGACTATCCACAGCTTCCTCTGGATGGGCAAAGCATGGCAGCTTTCTCCTGAGCTCTGCCATGTAACAGATCTTCTTCTAGAGCTGGGCTGGATCAAGCTTTTAGACACTGAGAAAAACTCAGGAATAAAAATCAGACATACCACATTAATATATTGATTTCATTCAAACCCCTCCTCCTTCCAAAACTTATGTGACCCACCCAAAGGCAATGTGTCAGTTGTTGCTCTCTTATTTCATCTACTCTGTCCAAAAAGCTCTTACTTCACTTTGAGCTCATCAGAACCTCACTGCCAGATACCCTGTAGAAAGCAGGTACTTGGCTCTTAGTGGCTTCTAGACCCGACTTCATGTGCTGCTGCTTATGCCAACCAACCTCTGCTCACCTCTGTTTTTGCTGAAGAGACACAAGAGATGCTCTCTAGGACAGCAGGAGTCATCTAAAGGCCAGAAGGTGTCTAAACCCTGTAAGCTGATTACTATTTATGGGGACTAGGCTCTGAAAGTGATATTAAGATGGGTTTTGGTGGTGGTGGTGGTGGTGGTTGGGGGTGGGGTTTTTGTGGTATATTTTTTGGTTTTTCCCCACCACTTTCCATCTTTCTGCTGCAGGATTTAAACAGTGATATGGAAAATGGGGAGACAACATCCAGGGAAGCATGACCCTCCCCCCAAAAAACTCAAAACAAAACAAACAAAAAACCTAAAACCAAACACCTGTGAGGCAAGCTGGATTGTGTTTATGCCTGTATGGTATGAATTTTTCAGAAGAGGTTGAATTAGGAATATGTTTGTATTTTAACAGAACTAAATTGTCACTATAACTTCCTGGAAGAAATATTATAAATTCCTGAGCAAGCTACATCCTACTTCCACAGAAAGGATTGCCTGTGAGTGCTGCTTTCAAGAAGAAGAAAGTGCTGGGTTCATTCTCTTTCTGCGTTTTAGAAACCCTTTGAACAGATGTCAAATGCTCCAGAAGATGCTGGCTGCTCAGAGTTAGAGGTGCTATCTAATGAGTGATTCTGCTGTAGCTGTAGGAACCAACACAGACAACTGCGGGAATAAGGGACACCCAGGACTGGGTTCAGGTTCCAAGCAGTTCATCTGCCTACACAGGAAAAAAACAACATAGGAATCCAGCCAAGGAAATTGTTGCAACTAATAAACAGAAATGTTCTGTAAACAGGCTATGTTGATTGCCTATACAAACTAGTATGGAAAGAAAAAAGATGCTTTCGAACTAACTGAAGAAAGCATTGAATATAACACGTTTCTAGTGTGACTAAATTAATTGTCAGTACCCTCCACCAGTTTGTCCCTGTTTGGCAATGAACTCAGAGTTTCAAATTTAGTCAACAATCAATCCAGGAATCTCATCAGCAATAACATAATGCTGGGAGAAGTTGAAATGAAAGTAATGAGCTAAGGAATAAAGCCACGTTTACAGAATATTTTCAGCCCAGTCTTCTGCTGAGACACCCTCAGATGTTCATTTCAGAACTGCTTTCCCAGAAGAAAGCAGCAGCCAAATATTTTAACTCATTGGATATACTTGAACTCTTCGCTGCAGTATTGTGCTGTTTCACATGCGTCAGACTCCAAATGGCTCCATGTGGATGCAAAGTATGTCCACACAAAGGTCATTTGCAGTATTAGACAAAAGCCTTGCAAGGGAGGCAAGGGAAAACAGTCCAAGTTAATCTAATTCTCAAGGCAGTCCTTAAGGCCTAAGCAAAATGCAAAACAAACTCTGAGCACAGTAATGCAAAGCATTTTTCTCCAATGTCTAAGGTCAGGGATTAATATTTTTGATACAATAAGAGTGGTCTCTGCTTTTGATCAGGTAGGGGTGGACTATTAGAGCTCAGGGCTGTATGAGGGTCACAAGCATTATGCAACTTTATGAAGGTAATTAGCTGGAGTAACTGCATCTGATTAATATAAAAAAGAAACCAAAGGGAAAAACCTTCTCCTTGTTATGACATATTCCTGTTAGCTCTTCTCATGCCCGTCAGGAGCAGCAGGTTCCATTCCACTTGCAATGTGTCAAGCTGCTCTTCTGGAGACATAATCAAAGTTTCAGAAAAGTCTGATGTCAGCCAGAGAAAAAGCAAAGCTTTGCAGCAGTAATCATTTGTCAAACTTCTCTATTCACTAAAACTTTTGTGTGTTGTTGTTATTTTCTATGTTTATTTAATCTGCTTTTCCTTATTCATTGCTTTTCTTTTAGAAAGCAACAGTTAAAACACTGCCAGCAAAATAGTTTTCTTAAAAATTGGTCATCTTGCCTTGTGAACTGTGTGATACTTCCAAAGTACAAAAGAGTTAAAGAAAAATAAACAGATTACTGCAACTTTCTCCATTTCAAAATAGAGGTAAATAACATCTGTGTAGAGCTCAAATCCCTTCCAACAGTTAGCTGCTTTAGTGAAAGGGATGAACTGCATGGAAACACCACAGCAGTCATCTTTTGGCTTTTCCTTCTGCAAGATGTTTTCTGATTCCAGCTTGGAGGATTATGCTCTTCTTGATCATGACAATATTGTTCTTACCAGAACAAAGATGAGAGCAGAGAGTGAAGCACATTGCTTGGATTGCTGGGAAAGGATGGTCCATGTCAGTGACACCTGAAAACAGTTACCTCAAACAGCTGCCTGATTTAGCTCCCTCTGGAGCCAAATGGCTATTTCAGACTGCTGGAGTACTGAAATACTGCCCCCGTATTTTATGCTGCTCTGCATTGAGTGAGGATACAGAAACAACGGATCCAGCCAGAGGACAGGCCAGGTATAGGGACACTGGCACTTCTGGATGAGGGTATTGTGCTGGTCCATGATACTGCTCCTTGCAGCATCCTCTGCAGAAGCATTGCTGGAGCACCATATTCCTGTCCAGTGTGTCACTTGGTGCAGGGCAGACTGGTGAGGTGCTCTAAGCTGAGTCAGGGCTCATCTGCTGCTCTTCAACAGACAGGGGGGCCACTTAGTAGCTCAGTATTTTGGTTTGTCTCCGATAAATACCAGAGCTTTGTAATCTAAGGTCCAGACTATTGTAGCCTTTGCTTGTTTTACGTCAGCTTCCTCCAAGCCTTTCCAGTTTCTGCTCATGAGATTTCCATTGATTATGCATAAGATGTGTGCAGAATCTAAATGTTCCTTAGCGTATTGGCTGGAAATGCTTTAATTAAATGGGTCTCATACTCTCCTCTTCTGGCTTTTAATGAAAAGTCTTGCTTTTTGTTCCAATTCAGTGCAGAAGCACTGCTGAAATATTGAAAACATTAATGGATTAGCAAAGTGGATGCTGGGTACTCTCTTTCAAAAATATGAGTATCTTATTCACTTTCAATTTAGCTCTATGTGAAGAAAATAATGAGATGCTCTTGCTGCAGGTACAGGTGTTCCAGCATGGCCACTGTTTCTAATTCCAAGAACAAGTAAATCCTTACAAATCAGGCTGCAATAGGAGTCCCTCTTTCTGGCAAACAGGGAGAGCAGTAAAACATCACCCCAACACCCTGAGGAAAGAGAAATTTTCTGCTTGCCTTGTGCTCTCCAAGTGCACTAGATACTGAGGATGGTATTCATGACACCTGATTTTATCCATCTATAAATTATTCATTAATCTGAGCTTATCAGCCAGGCTCGCTCAGGAGTCAGTGAAGAGACAGAAGCTGACCAGACGCATTCATGCGACATGTAAGATGGCTTGCACCAACCTCTCAGGGCTCTCGTTTCCCTCCAGTGACTGCTGGGAGAGCCCAGACTGCTGCAACTGCACTGACATATTATTAGCCCATTTTCTTTTTGTCTGCCCTCATATTGGGAGAATTATGAAAAAAGTAACACTTCATTCCTGTCCATAAAACACATCCCTTTGATGGCTAGGTGGAGACAGCTGTGCAATTCTGCTCAGTAGAACTACACATATAAAAGTAGTAATTATTTCTATATTAATATGATATGAGGTAACAGTAAGGCTTTCATCCAAGTGTGTACAGGGAATTTCCTCCTGGTAACACTGCCGTTAACCCGGTATATTAACTGAGACATTTCAATTATGTTAATTAGGTATTTTCTAATTCTTTGCCACGCTGTATTGTGGGGTGAGAGCAACAGTGTGACTGTGCTGCAGGATCTGTATTGCTTAAGATTTGTCTTTAGAAAGGAAAGGGGTTTTATTCTGAGCAAGGCACCAGGACTTGTATTTTGAAAGCTTCTGTAAAAGAAAATATTGATTTTCAGTTTAGTTTCATTCATCATGTTGAAAAATTTAGCAGTCTGGCCATTTCAAACTATACCAGGAAGGATTGTGACCCTGGCCTAGCCATTTTTATTGACATGTCATTTTTATTGACATAGAAATTGGATCCATTTAATAGTAATAAGGAATTGAGAGGTGGTGTCCACTACCATAAGAAATGATTATAAGATCTGTTTCACAAGTGACAAAGTCCAGAGAAAAGCAAAATACTGAGACATGAAATAATTGACCTCTGCTGAGGTGAAGAGTTAAACATCATAAACTATGTGCCAAATGCATTAAAACTGAACTCAATTTTTTTTTTCACAGTACACACTCTCATGAGGTCTGGGGGTTTTTGTTCATTGTAGATCAGTTCTGTATCACAGAACAGTCTTTCAGACTTTCTTTTGTAGAGAACTTTTAAGTACAGATATTCTTTAAACTATTGTGTAGCAAGGAGTGATCTAGACAAGATAGTGATTGGAGATGTTCCTTTTATGAAACTGGGATGGAGAACCCAGGCCTCCCTACAGCAGGTTGTTTTTCAGTCCTTGTGGCTGTAAAGAAGCCTTTGGTGTGTGACTTGAACTGAGACCACTACAGTTATTCTTCTGATACTGCCAGCAAATGGCATGAAACAATAACTTTGGTATCCAAGCATTACCACATTTATCACAGCCGGGATGTTAATTCAGAAAGCAAATACAACTCAGGGCTTTAACTGGATGTCTGTCTTAAGGCTGAGTGTATGGGAAGGCTTGTCTGAGGTCAAAGGTGTTATTGACTACAGTTGTGAATTAGAAAAGAAGCTTTGGAAAGGGGATCGAAAATAGACTGAGTTTTGTGTTAGCAGAATCTGTGTTTCAGGCATCCATCAAACACATGCAAAAAAGCATTTGGCAGTGAGAACGGCCTTCAGGAGAAACCATAGTATTTCTAAAGGTGCCAGAACACATAAGTGGTTGGGTATGGTCTCTCTGAATCACCTGGCAGCAGCTCCTGCAAAGTGCCCCCAAGCCTGTTCATCTCTCACTGCACATTCTCATTTATCTCCTTGCCTTTGGAGGCAAGAAACAGACTCCCACAAGTTCCTGAGTACCAAAATTACAGTAGCCCACTCTCTCATTATAAAACCCTCTAGTTCTCCTGTGACAGCTGTCGGAGCAGAGCAGTGCTGGGGGAGAGTCCTGCAGCCCATTTACATGAAGGCAGCATCAGAACTGAGAGATGATCTGCACTGGATATTGGTCATTATTGCAACATAAACATATATGAAATACTGAATGTAGTATAGAATACACTGCGTGTGCTCCTTCTTAGTTGTAAGAAACCCTTTTGTCATCGCTCTCTGAGGCTGACATCAAAATGCATCTGTGTTACAGGACCTGCAAACCCCACTTTTTTATTTAAGATATTTCATCTTGATTAGCAGATTTTCCAGTACTATAACTATGTCAACAAAGTCAAAATCAAGTCAGAAGCCATCCCACACACTTCTGTGATAGCCTGTGGGCGGATCAGGCCTCATTACTCCTTTTATGAAGCTACAGTCTTACAGTCACTACTACATAGACCTGAGGCCCTTTGGGACATTCGTCGTACATTAGATATACGTCCCCATGTTCATTGTGAGCTTCAGAGATTTTAATAGTTTTCCTTTTCTGTGGAGAAATCCCTACCATTGTAGGAGCCAATTTGTAGTCACCTAACTGGTCACACACACAACCCATAATTGCAGAATTTGTATTCAGTGAGCAACACTTGCAGTGTTTACTCTACCCATTACATAACTGGATGGAAGTGCACCACTCCATACTTATTTCAGGCTAAAAGCATGCAAGTGTTCAGTGTGAACCAGAAGAATATCTTTTCCTGGTTTACCTCCAAAGTAGTCCTGTTATGAAGATCTATTCCTAAACTAGCACATAGATGTCACTTAGAGACAGGTTGTAATGGGAAACATTTGCTTTTTGGCTAGATTAGTGCATTTAAATGGATCAATGATGAGATGCAGCTGTAGGGTGGAGGCTCTTTAAAAAGCTGCATTTCTCAGTGCCAAGTATAATGAAATACGGATGACTTCCAACTAACTTATTGTTGTTCTTTATACAAGGGGAAATTTTGCAACATGAGTATTTGATACTGTGAAGCTGTGCTGTGGAAAATAGAAAAGATACAGAGTGATTATAAAAGTAAGGCAGATACAGGGAGAAAGCAAAAACTAACTAAATTGTAAGTGTGGAACGAGCTGTAGACAATTTAAAGATGGGTAAGATATTAGAAATTATAAAATTCAGCAAAAAATGACATAAAAATATTGGAAAGCATAACAGATGGAATTATTAACAAGGAAATGATCAGTAAAAGACTGGATGCAAGCAGAATAATCATTATGTGAGAAGAAAATTCTTCCAGAATAAACTGTAAAGCTATACAAATTCAGAGCTTAGAAGGTTAGCCTGATTCTGAACCAATGAATTATCAACACAGGTAAAATAATTTTGGGGTTTTTTTTTTTTTGCTCTGTTGCATTCTCAGCTCTTGATTTGAATTGTGTTACTTACCTAACCTTACATACTCAGAAAGGTAAGAAAAGGAGATTCTTGAAATTGTTCAGATCAATCTTCTTTCTTCCCGAGTAATTCCCTTTTGCCCTCTTTAGATCTATCACTGTTTTATTGCCAGTTCATTTTTCTTTTTTCTGACTGAAAGATGGGAAAATCTCAGGTGTCTTTTTCTAGTCCAACAATAGTTAAAAAACAATCTTTTGCCAGCTGAGAAATGCAACAGCCCACGTGGAGCTGCTTAGCTGAAAAAGAAATAACAGACACAAAAAGCCCCTGACCTATTGTCCTCTTCAGCAAACCATAGAAAATGAAGACAGTTCTGGCAATAACAGAACTCAAATATTGTTTATCAGATCCTTAAACTTGAAGTTATGTGTTTAATTTCAAAAGAAATCCTCCAAATATGATCTAGCTTGGGTTCAGCTTTCCTCAGCACTTCAGCCCAGAAAAATGCATTGCAGTACAGTTCAATTAGTTTGAAAAACAGTGAGTGTGGACTGAGAGCAATGCTGTGTGGACTAACGCTGCTGATGGGATAACCCCAGGTGTTATGTAACAGAAAGACAAGAAGGTCACTTGTATCTTCTCTGAACTTGCCTCATTACCTTTGTTGCTTTTTGAAGCATCTGCACAACTGTATTAAAGCTGAATTTTTTTGAAAAGTCAGTGTGCTGGACCATGGGGTGTTGCTAAAGACACAACTGTAAATTAACCATTTTCTTGGCCTGCTGCTTTTGAGAACTGAAAACTTTGATCGTTTATGAGAAACAGTATCCTTTTGGGGCCGAGTCCTTCCTGCAGTAACTGCATGTGAGGTTATACCATCTCTCACATGCAGCAAAGAGGGAGTCATGGCTACAGGAGCTGTTCATAGCCAGCAGCTCTGAAGAATTTAGAGGGCTGTCTGTGGCAGTCCCTGTTCCAGCAGGGCTGTGTAAAGCATTTTGCATTTTAAATTGCTTCAGCTCTTCTATCTAGGGGGGCTCAGCCCAGCAGGGTACGTGGTAAAGGAAATAATGAGGAATCCATTGAAAACAAAGGATTTGGCAGAAAAATCCTAGGACAGTCCCCAGCCAGGTCTGTGATCTGGGGAGGAGGAGGGCCCATGGGGAATTCCTGGTTTCCCTGCCAGGCTTGGGGTTTAATGTTACCACGGTATAGAAAAATGATCAGATAGAGTCACATTAGTATTTCAACCTGTCCATAATGAGGAGAACACAGTGCAGCTGCAGGTTTGACAGTCCTACCTGAGCAGACCCTAAACAAGGCCTGTTATTTAATTTCAGAATAAGAGGAACTGAGACTAAATACATCTTTTAAAACTGTCTAGTTCATCCCTGTGCAATTCCAATTGGGTAGTTCCCGGTCCTCTGGTTTTTAGTGATTTATTTGTTCTAATTTTAAATGACTCAAGAGATGGAGTTTCTACCACTTCCCGTGGGAAATTATTCCATGGTCTGATAGACACAGCCAGGATATTTTCCTGATGTTCAACCTTCAGTGGTTTTCCTTTGTTCAGTTTAATCTCATTACTCCCAGTTATTCCCTGTCGGTCAGTGCCAAGCACTCAGCCCCTCTCTTTTGTGTTTACACCTTCACAGCTGGATACAGTTGTCTTTAGAAAAATCTAGTGGGCTTGATTATGTATTATCCACCTTCCCAAATCAGAGAAAAAACCAAAACAATATGAGCAGATGATAGTATAAGTTAGTCTTAAGGATCTTTTCAAGACTTAATCTTCCATTCACCAAACCTCACTGAGACCTGCTCATATTTTTTAGGTTACAGTCACTAGTGACCCCACACAAACCCACCACCACTTTCCTACCTGAATCAGAGCTATGGGAACACAAGTTATGCAAGGTGGGGGTAACAGATGTGAGAAACCAAAATCAGGTTTCTATAATAAGAGGACACAGAAGCCCAAGAGTTGCAAGAAAATGTGTTTAGTGGAGTGGCATTAAAAGAGATTACCAAAAATATCTCAATGTGACAAATAGGAAGTAGAAAAGCTGATGAATCATAAGCATGGAGAAAGCTGCTGAAATGGTATTTATGGTGAGATGCTTCAGAGGCAAACTACAGACAGGGAAGAAGAGGTGATTGAATACAACTATTACTTGAATTTTCAGAAAATGCTGAAAAGAGAATAAGGATCCCTTAACACCTTGGAAGAAAGATTAAAGATGTGGAAGCTGAAATAGGATTGTGGAAGCCAAATGAAAGCATGGAGAGTAACCTGAGTAAATCTCTGAAAGTGGGAGACAGATCAGAGGAGGGAGGTAGTATTAGCTAGAAATAAATCAATAGAGGCTTTTCTAGGACACTTAGGAGAGTGCTGGGCTTTCTGGAAGCTTGGTCTGAATGGAACAGTCTGTTCCTTGTTAGCCCACTCACAAGGAAGCTGCTGAGAGAGATGTGCTATTCCTTTTCCTTCCCCCATAAGAGTCTGTCTTTAACATATCCGAGTTTTACACATAAGAGTTTAAAATTTTTTTATAATCTGACACTTCAAAATTAGAATGAAAGACTCATCTTGCCTCCGGTTCCAAACTTTATGGAAGTGATGAGCCAAGTCCGCTGATTCAGTGGAGCACAGGTGGCAGAAGCCCAATCAGGGAAGAGCTCAGTCAGAGCTGAAGAGCAATGACGTGCTGCTCAAGCAGCAGACACCCAGCAAGAAGGAGAGAGCACTTGGATGGGCAAGTGGAGTTAAGGAGAGGTTTTTTAAGGTGGGAGAGACTAAAGTATCCTTGGGAAGGATTGCTCCTTGCACCTGCAAATACGCCATTCTCTCTGTCACATTGAATCCACTGTGGAGGCAGCAGGAGAACATTACTTTTATCAGGGATAATGACTGTAACTGCATGGCACTGACATTATCAGGGCCCACTCAAATAGCATGTGCACAAGCTCCAGGCTCTTGTCCTTTGCACACAGCTGAAAACAAGAACATTCAGATACGAAGTAGGACAGAAAGTTGTTCTGGGCCCAGGCACAGCTGCTCCCGGGACACTGCATTGCCTTCCAGCCTGTCTGGGCTGCAGTGAGGTATGGAAGAAAATTCTCTGGCATATCTTCATGAGCTAAGTGTAAAGCTATTGTTGTTATGTGATGGACTAGTGATAGAAACTGGAAGAACTCGTCTGGAGTCAGCAGAATCTCCTTTCAACTAGCTCAGTTAAGATAATGACAAAAAGACAGAGATGTACCCCAGCCAGAGACACCCAAGCCCAGAGATAAATTTTTAAATGTATAAAACATTCAGATTTTGAATTTTAGATGTTTAAACCCGATATCCCCTCTTGTCATAGATCACCTTCTGTAATGCATATTTAAAAAATTATTTTCTCTATGACCTTTTGCTTTTTTCCCCCTTGTGCATTTCTTCTCCTTGGACAGTTGGTCAGGTTTAAGTTGGTACATTTTCAGCTGGACTTCCTACAGCATGGAACAAGCTGAAGTGCCTGCTGGCTGTCTGGGGTCACCAACACTCCAGTTCTCAGGCAGGAGCAAAGAAAGGCTGCAAAATGGCAAATAGGATCTCAGGTTGAACATTTTGAAAATGGAAATAAATCTGGGGTTATGCTGATAGAAGATGTGAGGAGATTTTAAATGGACTTAGGAGACATAAGGCTATGTAATTTTTGATTCATCTGGGAAGCAATAGTGCAAATACAAAAACTTTGTCTAGACCAAAATCTAGTGACCTTTTCTAATCCTGCATTTTGCAGTGACTCCACCTAAGCCATTTGTCTAGATGTTATTTGGCTGGACTGTAGTGGCATGGTATGCAATTTCTCTTAGTTATCCATTTTAAGGATCAACCTTCAGCTCAGAAAGATAAGACAAATGTCAAGACAGACAGAAAGAATCTGTGATTCACAAGATGTCACATGCTTCAGTTTTTTGACTGAAATTTTTGAAATGAGAACCACCTGCTTCTGGTAGTAATGCAGCATCTCTTACTGGAAAAGCAAGCAGCTCTTTCAGTAGAATGGGGGGGCGGGGCGGGGGGGCGAGGAGGAGGGAAAATACAAGAAAGAAATTCTGCCAGAAGGTTCAGCAGCAGTCCTGTGAGACCAGAAAGGAAGCACAGCAGATCCTTCAGTCTGAGAGCCTGGCAGAAGGCTGCTGGTTCCAGTGAAATTAAGACAAAACAGAGCTGAGCTAGAAATACAACAAAAGATGAAGGAAGACAATAAAAGAAATGCAGTGGGGGGGAAAGAGAGTAGTATGTGGAAGAGGCCAAGGTGCTGCAAGCAGAGTACGATCCAGCAGTTGATCTGCTGGGCAAGGGGCAGAGTAGCTGAACCCCAGTGCCCCGACCAGCACTGTGAGAGGGGCATCTGCTCAAGGTGCTGCTACTGAGCAGGGCACTTTGGCTTGTGCAGTGCCACTGTGGACTCTTCAGCCTCTGCAGAACCGTGGTTTCATCTGGTGTGACACACTCCCTAATAGCTTAAAAGTAGCACTGACACATATCACTAAAATCAGGGCTGTAACATCTCGATTTTTGAAACAGAAAATCTGTGTTCTTGCCCACATCCCATGTTCATGCTGTGAGAGCCAGCTCAGAAATATCTGCAAAGGGCCAGCCAATAACCATCCTATCTAAAGCAGCACTTTGCTCTTGGACATTGCTGCACTTGGCTGTCCACTTGATTAGATGAACTTCCATGTTTCTGAAGAGCGATTTGCAAATATGAAGAATAGAAGGGAAGGTGATATCCAGAAAGGAGAAGAGGGTGGAATCTGGCCTCAAGCAATACGTGATATTTGGGTGGGAGGTGCTGAAAGCATACAACTGTTTCTTTCAATTTTAATTGCAATAGAATTTAAAGGAATTGTAATTAATATGACATGAAAGCTTAGATGGAATGGCCTGGCATAAACCGAGCCTGTGGTTAGTTTAAACATCTATCATGCTGACCTCTCACAAATCAGGGTCAGGAAACAATGAAAGGGCAGGCAAATGTTTGTGCAGTTGTTTGCTGACTGGATGTTTAAAGGAATGTTGGAAGAATGTGCCAAGAATCTGGCTTTTTCAGGAAAAAAAAGTTCTTGTTTTTAAAGGACTGACAGATCTTTAGAGACAAAGAGGAGCAAGCTCAGGCACAGGTGAAGCCAACTAAAACCAGAAGCAGGACTTCTTGACGTTTCTCCAGGTGTTGTGAATAATTCAGAATAGTAGGAGAGGCAGGAGGCATCAGGCTGTAATGCAGCATTTTGCTGTGCTGGTGTGTGGAACCCATACCAAGGGTGGGAGTAAGGTGGGGGTCTCATCACTGTGTAAGGCTTGTGCAGGTGCCTGCCCAGCCCAGAGTGGGGAAAGCAAAGCTCGGGTTGCCAAGATAACTGATGATTGCAATGCATTGGGAAAAGCAGATCAGCAGTCTTTGGCATTGCCACAGAAATCTGGGGTGGGAACTAAGATGAGGGCCAGCATGTACTTTATGCCATTGTCATGACAAGAAGGGCTGAAATGATAAAGGACATTCCTCTAAAGTCAGTTGTTCTCACTTCTAGGCTGCTTTATTGTGCCATAAAATGTCACTGGAGCAAGAGAAAACAACTTTGTAGTTGCTGAGATAATTCAGCATTTAAATGGGAGCACTGAAGTGTAATCAACAAACTCAAGATGTGTTGGGAGAAATAAGGTGCATGGATCTGCTGTGTAAAGCACGATGGAGGGCAACAAGAAACTCAATTTGGATGAGCAATGTGGATTCCACCTTTGAAATATACTGGTTGGAAGGAGGGAAAGTGAGCAACCATAGTCAAAACCAGACTTGTGAGGGTTCCTTTAACTGGAATTTCTAAGGTCAGTAGAGCTAATGAAGCACACTCAATTCTGCAATCAAGCAGGAATTCTGTGAGTGACTTAAAACATTGAACACAGAAGTCCTGGTAAGAGTTCTGGAAAGTGACTGTGAATATGAGAAATAGAAAAATACCTTTTAGCTGAGACTGTTAAAACAGGGATAGAAAATACTGATTTTTATTTTGATCTGGTTTTCTATGTTATTGTATGAACATTATACATAAATAAGAATTACATTCTGTCTTTCAGAAAGCAGTTAATGCAGATGGTGACACATGAATGCTTAACTGCAAAAAACCCCTAACTTTTAGAGCAAATTGGGTATGATAACTTTGTGTTGAATTAACTCAGAAGAGTGATGGCAACTTCCCAAGATTTTTCACCTTAGATGAACCTATAGACAAAAGAACAAATTATAATGCTTGTTTTCCTGGAATGACTAATTAAAAGACTTTTGGAAATAAGCCGGCAAAAGACTTTTGCAAAATGTGTCAGGGCAGAGGAAAATTAATAAAAAGCCAAAGCCCCTCCAAACCCTGAATTATTAAATAATTATTTATAAGTTTGCTTTATCTGTTAGGTCTCAGTTTTTATGGGTAAATACAGTACTACCTATGCAGACACTACATTTCCCTATATATCAAAATCATCTGAAGAAGTAAAAGCAGCAGCTCTTTTCAGCTGCAGTGGAGAACATTAGCCAGGTCTTGGTGCCTTAGTGTTTCATGTATCTTGGTACTATAATTTTGATTAAACCTAAACATGGAAACCACCTATTTCCTTGATTTTCAAAATAACTTTTTCCCACCCACCCTATTTTTTAAATTCTAGTCATGAGCTGGCAAGGAATGGTAGGTCAGGAATGGTATTTTTGGACTGTAGAACACACATTCATGAAGCAGTGTGGGGGCAAGAGTGAGAGCCAGCAGAGGGTGAGAAAAACTGGTTCTGGAAAGAAGCTGAATCAAAGTAGCACTGGCAGCCAGGGAGGGCAGCCCAAACTCTTGGGAGAAGGGCAGGGATGTTTATAAAGGTAGCTTGGTGACATTTTTCATTTAGAGCTTGTTCTTGGTGAAAAGCAAACTCCTACGTCTCTACAGTTTTAAACTGTGATCCCATCTGCCGTAACATTGAGAGCTGAGCTTGGAAAATACCAGGAGACCTCAGCTGGGTGCTGGACTAACACTTGGAATTGCATCGCTGCCTCTTCTCTGAGCCCTGAGGGAGGAGCACTGTGCTTCTGGCTCAGGCTGCTGCATAAACCCGAGATTGTCATTGTTCTTCTCATCCTCCCAACCCAACCCAAGCCAGCCCTTTCAAAAATGGCAGGGTAAAACACCACTATCCCCATCCTGGTTCAAGCCAAGCTGTTACCCCATAGGCTCAGCTGATACCCAATACTCTGAACTACATAACTGGTAATAATTTCACCTGGTATTCTGCTTTGGCTGAGAAAGGGTTTCTCTTAGCAAATTAAGGTGGAAGATGTAGAAGTCCTGCCTGCTCTGTCAGGATAATGGCTGTGGATGAAACTGTGGCTTTAGGCAGGCCAGGTTGGTCTTAAGAAGCCTCAAGGGAAAAAGCCTTGGGATTCACAAGCAGGTGAACTACAGAGCAGAATAAAGCACCAGTGCTCCATGCTGATTGTTATGATTCATAAACAGGAGTTTATATTTTACTCTGTCTTACTAGAAATGGGCCTTGTAAATTATTATGAGCTTTGGAAAGTCTGCCCAATGATGGCTGAGAACAGCTATGATATGTCTTTCTCTCATCAGGTAATGAAGATTTATCTCAACAGCTGAGACTTCCAGAGCATGTTGGTGGATGAAGACGTGTAAAGCCTTACCACAACCTGCACGGCTGCTTCTCCACCATATTTGGTAATGCATTTAAAATATTGGCCCCAGAATTTACATCCTTGTAGTTAACAATAGTACAAGCATTCCTAATTTTAGGCTAATGCCATTATATTACAGGAGGCTAAAGGACTGTTTGGAATAACATCCGTATTGAAAATTATACCTTTTTCATGTGTACACCTGCACTAACTCAATCTGTGGCTCTGATCTTGCTAGAACTCTTGTAGGAGCTTAACTCAGGGTGTGTGAGCAATTGTGGTCAGTTGGTCTGTGTTCCTTTGCAGGAGTAGGGCCTGTATGCTATGGTGTGAGTTTGCTGTTCAAATACAGAGAATGTGCACTCCTTCTTCTTGAGTAGCTAAGCATAGTTTTCACAACCTATTTTGACTTCACAAAAAGCTGTTGTCCTTCTGCATAAAATTATTTACATGTCTCGGAGACTGCTAAAGTTGACACAGTCTAAACACAGTTTAGGGATGGAAAATAACCTGGTAAATCTGTGCCCAACCAAAGGCTTCAGATCAGCCTGGGGCAGAGCCATGATGTGCCTTGGTTTCCTTCTCCCCTTCTGCACAGGAAATGTGTTCTTCTATTTGATTCTTTTTCTATAAATAAACAGACCATAATCAGGAAAACACTTGCTAGCTTTGGACTCCAGCTTGGGACTTGTGCGGGGAAAATATTAAATTACTTGGAGGCATATTTTGGCTAGACTGCCATGAGATATGGCTGAGGCCTGACAGAATCAACAGTGTGCCAGACCTGACCTGGATAAACCCTATTCTGTGTTTGTCTGAGCACTGAAACTAGAAAAGCTGCAGCAAAGGAGGATGTTTGTTGTGCTGATTTGTGTCTCAGTGGCTGATTTCTCCTCCAGCTCCAGCTGTTGCCTGAGCTCTGGGAGCAAAGAAACCATGCCAGGCAATGGTGGTAGCACAAAGGCCTCTCTCCATGTCTCCTAAGCCAGTTAACTTCTTCACTCTGATACTTTTGGACATAAATCAGAGATTATTTTTTAACCCTTAAATTAAATGTTGGTAACTTTTCTTAAAATCTACTATGAAGGAGCAGTGACTGCCACCCAGCAGAGTGTCTCAGCAGTTTGGGGAGTTTGTTTTTAGGGTTGCAAAGTCAGCAACGTCTGTCTCCAGATTATCCTTCACCTCTCTCACAGCACCTGCTGAGCTTGTAAATTGGTTTCTGCCCAACACAGACTAAGAGAATTTGGGAGAAATGGAAATAAAGATCTAAGCAATAGGGTAAAGCTTGAGATGAGAAGATTTATAAACCTCAGAAAATAAACCAGAGGGGCTGTTAAGAACAACACTGAGATCTATTCAGATGGAGTTACATTTGTGTGTAGTCATTGATTACATTTAAGACACAGATTGAGATTGACTTCACAGAGCTCTCATCTACAGCTTCGGCAAAACAGTACTGGAAGCTTCAGCTGGGTGACTGTAGTTAAAAGCTTGAATGCAGTTATTAGCTTCATATCATTATGTGAAATGTGAAGATAAACAATTTCAGTTTATTATGGTTTCCTTTCCCATATGGCTAAGTGGGCCCAGGACCAAACTGGCTCTCAGCAGGAAGCTTCCCTCTCTGCACTCAGTCAGCAGGTCATATTTAACCAACTTTAATACCTTTCCTGTACACACACTGGTGGATCCACTCCAGTCAAACTCCACAGATAAAGCTTTTTTATGACACTTCATTTTCTGCTCTCCTTGACTCTTCTGCTGCTCATGCCACTGTTGTTGTAGCTGATCTTCTTTCTATCTCTAGGTGCTAGTTTTTATGCTGAGTTATTATTTCCAAAAGCTAAATTTTGAGCACTCTCACCTCATTCCAAATTTCCTAAGAAAAAGCAGAAACATTACTACAGTAATTCTCATTAAAATCCAAACAAATAAATCAATTGAACAACACCTGCATGCTTCAGAAAGACAAAGAAGTATTCATGCCCACATCAAAGAATGACATAATTGTACTTGCCTCTCCTTTTTATTCTGATATCCTCCTGTTTTCATTCCAAGTTATGTTATTGTATGTTTCCCCAGTCTATCCAGATTAGGCAAGAAACATATTTGTAAGAGTACATGGTCACTGAAGGATGCAGCTAGGCACCTACACAAGCAGGTGAAATCCCATAAGATTTTCTTGGATGCTTATGCACCTTCAAAAATCTGCTCTTGAATGTTTCAGAACAAGGGCTTATCTTTCCTTGTAAACAACAAGCGTTTGTGAGTGTCCTTAAAAACTACAGGACTGGCAAGGATTTGGTTAAAAGAAACCAGGATAAAATAGAACATAAAAATAGGGTGTAACTGGAGACTAGATATCTGAAGAAAAGAGATGAATACTTTTAGAAATTTAGGAAAATGAAAAATTGCTGAGAAAATGCACTTCAAGATAACTTTGTTTTCTGGCTTTGCTTCCAAAACATCTCAGTTAAATTCCAATGTTTTTCTATGCAAATTCAATAGCTTTAAAAGCTTAACATATATCTTCCAGTAATAGCAGTCCCTTGTGTAACCTCATAACTTCACAGTGATGACAAATGTACAAAGCTTTACAAACAGGAGGAGCAGTGGATTCTGGAATGTGTAGTAATGATTCAATGTAATGAAATTTTGTTTCATGATTAGAAACAAGACTTTCTTACCATTATCAAAGGCCAAATCATGCAGTTTGAAGAGAGACTTCTAGAACACAATACTGCAGTCGTTCTTGTCTCTTTCTGCTGTTGAAAAACAGGGGAAAACTTTCATGCCACTTCTGAAACAAATGAAAGGTCATCCTCTGAACAGTGTCCAAAACTGAGCATTACACATAAATTGCTGTACTGCAGACTCCAATAATTTGTCAGTAGTTCATTGCTCCATGCAGCAGCAGAAGGAACAAGGCCTGACAGCAAGTATTTAACTAATTGAGTCTAAATTTCTGCATTTGGAAACCCCTTGGTGTTCCAAAACAACTGCTGGCAGCAGTGAAAAGTTCAGCTGCAGATACGCATGTGTTTGCGTGAAGGTACAAAGAAGCCATGCACTGGTTTAGTGACAGAAAGGAAGGCAGGGTCAGCCAATGCTTCAGAACAGCACAAGAATCCAAACTGCAGCTAACAGCCTTCAAAGGGCTTATGGAGCCTCACACCCAGAACTCCTTTTTACCTTTCTAAAAAATTTTGTGTCCTCCATGCTTTCTGCAAAATAAATGACAACCTTTCCTCAGTATCTTAGCACTGCCTTCTGTATTGGGCAAGACGTCTTCCCCTTCTCATCATTTGTAAGTGCATAATACTGTTCTCTCTTAACAAAAAATTATCCTTTTAACACCACAAAATAATCCCACAGGATAGTTTATGGCTTGTGATCAAACTTTTCTCGCTGGCCAAGTGTTGCTGCGGTGCTGTCACTGCCCTGAATATCCCTGGCAAGCACAGCATTCCTCAGTGGTGCAAACACTTTCACTCAGGTGCTGGGGTGTCTGCAGGTGGACGCCTTCCCAGAGGAAGGCATGTGGCATCAAACGAGGAACTGTGAAAAGTGTATGAAATTAGGATGAAAGCTTTTATCTTCCCTCCACTTTATTTTCCATGTTTTGAGAGGATGGGTAAAGCACCTGACACACTGCTTCTTCCACTCCAAGATTTCACATGGGGGCACTGAGAGAAGCACAGGAGGAGGTTGGTGCAGCCTCTGGAGAGCACAGCCAGAGCTGACTTTTGGAAAACTGAACTGAGGTAACGCACACATACATTATCTTACAGGTGTACATTTCTCCCTCAGATTTAAGGAGAAAAAGAATCTAAGACATCTTTTCCAGTACACTGAGATACTGCATTCATCTCAGATCTTTATATGTAGACTATGAGAGGTTTTGGAAATCATTTAAAAAGGTAAAAGAAGTGAAAAACATTCCCAAATGTGATAGTTTTACAAAAGGGCAAGGATCCCTCTATCTCTTGCTATGCAACCCTATAATGGTTTTGAGACTCATTTTTAACTGAAACTGAAAATTAAAGTTTTTAAGGTAACTAGAATGAATTAGTTTGTGTGTGTAACAAGTTTGATTACAATAGGGGTTTTCACTGCTCTGTTATCTGGGAAAATCAACATGCAAAATATGTAGAGAAGCTGATTCAGCTTTTATTTCTTCAGTATGAAGAAATATTAACATTTAGAATTCCCAATATTTGTATTTAAATAAATCTTACTTGTCACCAGAGAGCAATGATGATGACTCATGATTTGAGTGCATCTCCAAGTTAAGCTTTTTAATATGTATAAATTGTGATGATTTGACTCTTTCACAGATCAGAAACTGTTTTGCAGTTGAATATCACATACAGTTTGTATTGTATTTTGGGGGGAAATGTTGGAATTTTATATAATAGAAATTTTTTAATAAAACTTTGAAGATTAACATATCATGATCTAGAAATATAATACCAGTAGTATGCAATCAAACAGCCATCCACTATTTTCTGCTTTGTTCAGCTCTAACTACAAGAAGGCAGCAACTAATTCAGTTGAGAAAATTCCCTGATTACAGACCTTTTAGACTACTTCAATTCTATTTTTTAAGCATAAACTACTAGATATTCAGACTGTATCAACGGTTTGCAACATGAAATCCTCAGTTAACCAAGTTGCAGGAATGATTCTTCCTACTTTGACATTCTTTCCAGAAAGTCACATTTGGGTATTTTGGAATTGGACCAGATGTAAGATGAATGGGCTGATTAAAGTCTCAAACCTGATGGCTGCTAAACATTTACATAATTTTAGACCAAGTTACTGCCCATGCTAATTTGTATTTGACAAGTAGAGAAAGGATGCTGGTGTTAACTGCAGAAGAAGAAAAACAGATAAAAATGGTAGCTCTCACAATACATAAATACAATGTCCATGAGAATTAATGGATTTTAAAGAACATCCTCTCCTCTTAAGTAACAGATTTTGCTGAACTGATCAAAAACCCCCAAACCTAGCTTTGTGGGTCATAGAGGGCAACCACAACCGGAAAAATGTTTAGTGGCCTTTTAGTTAAAGGAATAGAATCAGCACTGGTATTGAAACAGGAGACAGTAAACTCTCTGGGCACACCAAAGAGACTAAAGCCAGTATTAATCAGACACATATGCATGATTACCTGTTCCTTCAGTTACACTCAAGGTATTTTGGAATCTGATTGTTAAACTAGCAGAAAATTAATTTTTCAGATGCAAGTGCTTCAAGCAAACAGTAACATGGATGGCAGCTGAGGTACCTGGACATGCTCAGGTACATAAAGGTACAAAATTCAAATATGACATTACAAGAGAAAACTCCTTTTTTCACAGTATAATTGCACATGCGAATTCACCAGTGACACCTGTGTAGTGCTTTTCCACAATGTTAAAAGTATTATGACAGGAGGAAATGGAATTAATCTGAAGAAAAAATCCAGTTCCTATATTTTCTAGAAATCCGGTCTTTTCTATTAACTATGTAGATTTTAATAATATGAATCTTTCAGTTAAACAATTTAACAGTCTGAACTATGTGCATCTACAGTACTTCATATTTTTACACTTATTTTACACTAATTCAGTTGCTATACTTTTGTTGTTGTTGTTGCTGAAGACTGATCATCGTCTTCAAGGCGAACTGGGCTGTGACTTTTTAAGAAGAGAGGGAACAGGAAATAACCTAATGGATGTCCTGGACTAAGCCTAAGCCTAAGCACTTCAGTCTACACAATGTGCCACTACTACTAAATCCACAGAAGTCAGAAACATTAAGAAAAACTTTAACACTTTCATAAAAGAAAAAGGGATGAAACTCTTCAGCAGCTTCTTCCAGGGGCTGTGTGGATATGAATTCCTCTCTAAAGCAGAAGAAAGTTATTTTGAGGAAAAGCTTCTCAACAGTACTCTTTTAAAATGTAGATTAAAAGAGTAGAGAAGAGAGGGCTAAAGCATAACTCTAGCAATCACAATAATTCTTTGATCTTTTTCATTCCCTTAACATCATGGATTTTATCTAAATACCAATAGCTTATGAGTCACAAGATACATACATAAGATATGCTTAGATTACCACTTAAATGCATATTTTCAAAAAGTTTTTATGGGATGTGCGAAATATGCCGAAGCAGGAAAATAAACAATGTGCAATGTAACAGGTGTGCTTAATGTTTCTTTATTAGTTGATAGCAGCTAATAACAACCTGCCTCACATATCAGAGCAAAGCTACTGACACACAGCTCCTTTGCACTGGTTTCTCTCAGGAAGTTAAGAACAGTTACATTCAATACAGAATTAAACTTCTTGCTGTTAATGCAGCATGTAAAGTCACAAACTTCTTCAAAAATGATGTATAAAGGAAGGAATCTCTAGAGTCTAGTGCACTCATGCATTAACTGTTTTTTCTGTTTCCTATAATTTTTTTCTTCTATAAAAGTCTTCTCCAGCATTGTCAGATCTCTATTCTTGAAGAAGACAAATGATTACAATAAGTTTGACTTAGACATGTTACAAAAAACAAATTATAACTTAATAATTGTCTGACTAACACAAAACTTTTGTGCTTAATGAGGTTAATTAAGAATATAAGCTCAGGACACTGTTAATTTTTTTATACTTCTTTGTGTCCTATGGAAGCAAGGGATACCATGCAGAAATTCAAACCTGCATGGCATTTGTCTTGATTAAAATTCAGCACACAAAATAGGTTATACCTATGGCTACATGACATACCAGAACCATGATATCTTCCAGTTTCAGATCAATGGTGTCTTGCAAAGGTTCATTTTGACCCACACTAGTTCAGTGCATTCTGAGAGCTAAAACCTTTTTTTGGAAGAGGCAGCAACACAACATACAGCTTCAGCTAAAATATTTGAATTGTGGAATTAAATCAAAATAATGCTTTCAATTTGGCAGCAGCACATTTGACCAAGACTAAAGGGATTATGAAGTCGATAAAATCCTGTAAAACAATCTTCATGAACAGAATGGCATTTTTGAATGGTCTTATGTAACACAGTGAAATCCATGAATTGCAATAGGTGGAATGATGGACTGAACGAAGAAGAGATGCATTCACAATGAGACCTGAGGCAGACAAGTTATTAGTCAAAAGACATCTTACGTGGCAATTTTAGAAGGCAGTAACTTTAAAAGCCCTATACTTCACATTTTAGATAAGAGCTCTCACATCTGTAAATATTAATCAGCATAAACCCCTTATTATACTGAGTTGGAAGACACATGAGCCAGTTGAACCACTCTTCTGGGAGATGCTTGAGGGAGTGTAGTCAAATTTCTGCTTCACTGAAATATTCAGGTGTGGATGTTACTGCTTCAGACTCTGTATTTTGCTTTGCCATGATCATTGATAACACATATGTGCTGAAAAAACCAGAACACTGATTGCAAAAGCATGTTTGATTACATTACTGATTACAATTAATTGTTCAGAAAAACTTTGGCTTGGCCAATCCAATTACTCTTACAATTACTCTTTCCAGAGATCTGGAAGCGAATTCTGATTTCACTTTCTAGCTACAGAAAGTTTTTCCACTTGGAATTCCCACCTTTGAGGTCCACCCTTCAGAGTACCACAAGAAGCAAAGGCAAGGTTTGTACCTTTTTTCTGACCTTACCTCTCTGAGAAAAGGGGCAGGCCACACAGCGTTCAGACAGTCCACCTGCCCTGTGGCTGTTTCCCTTGCACTGCTGTCTCTGCACATACTGGGCATGGGGACCTGAGAGGCCCTGGGCTGACATAAGATGGAAGTGTAGCAGGGCCATGACTTCTGCTCTCAGGGGCAAGAGACAGGAAGGGACTTTCACAGTGCTGAGCTGGAACTCCTTTATATTCTTTGAGGTTTTACAGGGAGCTCTGCACTCACTGAGAGGATCCCAAAGCCCAAGCATGTCAGACATACCTCCTCAGGGCTGCATGATGGAGTATTTATGGGAATAAATACGGAAAAAGTAAACCAGTGACTTTTTAAACAACTTTTTTATAAGAAACTTACATTTAGATCTCTGAAGTGCTCATTGTAGTCTAAGGCATAACCTACTACAAATAGATCTGGAATTTCAAATCCGTAATCTGTATTGAAACAAATAAACAAACACCATCACTACAAGATCAGTCGGAATTACAAGCCCTTAAATTCATGTCTTGGTTGTCAACAAGAAAACTCTGAATATAGGTAGTCAGTTGATGTTACATTACTTTTGAACCTGAGACATGAAGGTCAGCAGTAGCACCATAATGAGTTCTCAGTCACAGAGTATTTGTGACAGAGGAGAGTAAGAGAGTTGTGTAAAATTATCACTGGCACATTGTGAAAGGAAACCAAAATCAGAGCTGGAAAATTCTGCTTGTATTTGTAAGCTGTGTGCTGACAACTGTCCAGTACCACAGTAATGAAGAAAAAACATAAAATTTTAAATCAGAAGTAAATCTCAGAGAACTATATATTGTACTGAGAACAGCACAAACTATTTTGTGCATTACGCTACCAATACATGTCAAATGTTTCTTAAATTAAAGCCCCAGCCTTATGAAGATTCATGCACATGCTTAACAAAGCAAATGCCTGCAGTGTAGGTGGATTATACACCTCACACACCTGAAGCTAAGCACAAGCATGCACCTTTTTGAGTGTGAAGGGCTGTGCAGTATCAGCACTGTACAAAACAGGTCAGACTCTTTCCAAAGTGTTGAGTAGCTAGAGAAAAAAAGAATCTTAGAGACACAAAATAAGTCCACATAAAAAATTTTACAGGTATTCATGAAGGAATTTATTCAGTTGATAAAAAATGGATGTTATGGATATATAAATTTGGGTAAATGAGAAAATGACACAGCACTGTCAGTGATTTACAAATAGATCTCTGATGTTTTATAAAATTCATCACAGTATGAATAAACAAGGATAAAACTAGTTTCATTTTACAAGTTGATACTAGTTAATAAAAGCATAAAGCTACCCTTCATGAAGTAATTTTTTTGCCTTTTTAATATGTTTAACATTAGTGAATCCAGTCAAATATATATATATTTACTGGATTAAATTCTAAATGGTAAAAGTACCACTCCACCGAATAAAAAGTTGTGCAACAAAATGTTTAGGTCATAGTTCAGATTACTGGATCAGAACCTCAGGGCTACACTCAACATTTAAGTAACTCCTGTTTTATAAAATTTCCCTCTCTCCCATGTCCCAAATCAAGACCCTTCATGCTGCCTCCTGGTACTCACCTGCCTACTCTCCTCTTACTCTCCTCCCCAGCTCAGCTGACCAGAGCCTTTTTCAGTAGCAAATCCTGGCTCGTCCCTTCTAGCCAGCTCTGTTCTTTTCATATTTAGCCATATACCTGTTATTACATTTTATTCTAAATAAGTCTAAAATTAAAATAGCTTTGTCTAGCTCCATTTATGGCTTCATCATAGCATAGTATAAGGACCAGTAATTCAGAGAGAAGTGGTGCTGGTGTGATATGAACAGAGCTGCAGGAGGAAGTTTAAAAAGCCCAATTTATATTTTGCTCTTTTGAGGAGTGAAACATATTATCAGTGGTTACCCCTTAAACAATAATACTTCTAAAAAAAATAAAAGTGTTATTTTGGTTAAAAAAATTTAAAACTTGTGAATACCTAGTCACAATAAAACACCTCTCATGTTCAGATGGAATCCTGAAGTTCCTCCAAAGTGATGCAATAAGGAACGAAAAATAAGAAATGCACATTCTCTTCTATATAGTTTGTCAGAGTCAGAAGATAAAACACTCACCTTTCACGGAAAAAAAATAAATCATTCCATAGTTTCCCTATAAAGTTAGTACTCTGCAGAAAACCTGAGGAGGCTAGGCTTTCCAAACCACAATTCCACAAATCCTTCCACTGAATCCCATAGTCCCATCGACAGCTGATATTTCACAATGCTTCCAGCAGTCCACAGAATGATATGAAAGGTAAGTGACAGAGTAGTGGTAACTTCTACTGTCATGTACAGATTTTCACAACAACACTTACAATCTGGTCTGTACCCATCAGGCCGAGATGTTCTTTTCACCAACAAACTGTAATTCAAAATAAAATAAATCCTGTTTAAATCTAGATATGTAACTGAATAACATACATAAACACTATTCCCTTTATAAAAAAAACTTCAGAGCCACGTGAATCCCTGTTCTTGTTCTGCTTCTCTTGCTGACAACATCCTGATGGCAGGGAAGAGGTGGGTGTGTTCCCCTTCCAAGTCCATCAGTGCAAGTCTTGAAATGGCTGGAGGGTCATTGTCACTGCAGAACAATACAAAAGCATTTCCTCCCCTTTTCCCCACCCTGCCCTCAGTGACTCAGGCAGCATCTCTGCAGCTCCCATGTGATACTGCAGCATCGAATTACAGCACATCTCAGAACTGGAACCTTCACTGGAAAACACATTGGACTAGACTAATTAATTACCAAGTTGTGTGATTGTTTTACTCACCTTGCCACTTTAATCATTTTTGGCTTGTATTTTTCTATATTATTAAGCAGAACTTTCATGGTCCTTCCAGTTCCAACAATATCCTTATAAAACATGAAAAACAGAGTAAATAAAACACAAAGGAAAGCTGAAAAGAGGAAATCTGGACAATGACTGAGCAGTTCCACCTTCTTATTTGGTGGAGATGATTTATTTTTCCCAGTGCACTGTAAGCCTCATCCAAAAAAGGTTATAATTGAGCTTACACTCTTTGAAGCAAGCACTTTCTATCCACAAAATAATCAGTCCAAGGACTGTCCACTTCCTCTTGAAAACAGCTATGTTGCAAGTACTTGGGAGGTAACAGGGGACTGGAGATGACCTACTGGGCACTGCAAGGATGAAGGGATTAGACTTTTCATATTATTCTCCAGATTACAGTATGTCAACATCTCTCCATGTCAGGACTAAATCCACCCTATTTGTTGTTTTCTTATTCCGGTATAAATGTGGTTTCTCCAGAGATGCCATATCCAACATCATCTCAATGAGATCAGTAGGTATCTGGCTACAAAACTGACCATGACATGGAGAGCAGCTGTTGCTCCTCAACACAGTGGAGAGCTGGATGCAGGAATTAGGGGTGGGACTTGAGGGGATGACTGACACTCCCACCCAGACTGTGAACAACCCTGAAGCTGCAAAGCATATGTAGGGCTACTATTTCAAAGTCATGCGCCTGAGAAGTGCAGGGCATCACTGCAGTTGATTCATTGTCCTCCAAGGAACAGAACAAGTTGCAGAACAGTTGTTGTTGAAAACACAGAAAGAACAAATCAAATGATGCAGAAGCAAAGACTCCTGGGTATCACAAGGCTGACCAGCAATTAGAGTGCCAGCACTGTAGTTTCATCCCTCATGCAATTGCTGAGGCCATTAAGCAAATCAACCCCTCTCCCTCTTCACCACCTCCCAGCTGAAGAAGTGTGAACATAGACATGCTTCACGACTTGACTATGTGACTTTATCTAAATACAGTACAACATAAGGACCCAGCTTACCTCCACAATTAGAACATTCTGGAAGAAACAAACAAAAAGGAATACAATTACACAACATTCACATACTAAAATAAACAAATGTTTGAAAAAGTGAAATGAAGACAGGTCCATGTACATATGTACAACACAGTAGGACACAAGGAGTTTCCTTTTTCATTTTTGTGCCCTGAAAAAGAGCCAGACATAAGAGCAAGCCCTGCAGTCAGGAGCCACAACTTAATTCAGCTCTGTCTAGATTATCATCTTTGGCCAAGAGCAGATGTAGCTTTGGAAAATAAAATCAGATGGAAGAAATCCAAATGGGATGAGCTTCACTTCATTCCAGTGTCTCTAGCCATGTACTGTAGTGTATCCTATAGTTCACTAAAATATTATTTCCAACTTTAATATGAGACTACAACAATAATATTCTTTCTCTGAAATAAATGCTCTTCCTCCCTCCACCCACAACCAAGCAACCTCACAGTAAAGGGTTACAGGCCAAGTTGTACCACCCATTCTCATACTGTGAAGCACCCTCTTTCTCTTCAAGTACTGCTGCTGAAATCAGTATTAGTTGAAGAGAAGGGGAGTGGTCCAGCCAAGAGCAGTGATGTCAGACTTTATGACAGCATCATCACACAGGCTGATCTTTTTCCTGAAATGCCTCATCACTGTTCCAGGAATCACAGTATCTAAGCAGACTTCTGTTCTTCTATTAAAAGTGGTAATAAGATGCAATTTTGTTAGAAGAAATAAAAATGTATGTATTAGTAAGCATTATCATAGCCATGTTCAAAAGGATGGACTCCTAAAATCTTGCATTAAGATCTACTGTCTGAAGTGAAACCTGCAGTAGCAAGAGGAAAGTTATTTCACAAACACCTTTATCTATCTATTACTGCATACATCTTACATGCATGTGCATGCTGCATGTCCTGTAAACCTCAAGACCAGTTTGTATCCATGCACTGTTCACCAGACTAGCTTACATTCCGCTTCCTTTCTGTCACACATGTTGGCTTTGCTACATACATAATATGGAAACTGTCTAACTTCCTTTTCCATCACAGAATCCCATGGTTGAGAGTTCTAAGAAAGACTCAAACACATGGAGAAGTGTGTGAAGGGAGCACGCTCACAACCAGCACACCTTTGACAGTTTTGTTACCTGATATGTAAATAATTTTTAATCTTTGAAACAGAAATTATTAATATAAATTATCCATATTTATAGTCATACTGCAGCTTTTCCTAACACTCCCAATGGGAGACATAGCATGCTTCATGCATCAACCACGGCAGAAACATGTTACCACACACTGGTACCTGGATGCTTCTGAAATGGCAAAACACTTGGTAAAGGTGTGGAGAGACCTCCTGGTAGTAGGTGAGCAGAATGTCAGCAATGGAGATACCACTCAAGAAAGCCACTAATTTAGACTGAGCTCTGGTTGAATGTATATTAATCTTAGAGGGTGGCTCCTTTTTGCTGTTTCCATAACAGGTTTCACTGGTGGTTATCCTGCTTGGCACTCCTGACTTTCAACCTCTCAGCTGCTGACACAAACAATTCTGTATCTGAAACGCCTAGTCCTGTGGAGGTAAAAAGTCAAAGGCCTCTTAACAACAGAAGTCCAAATATGCCCTGCCTCTAGAAACTTCTTCCTTCAAGAAAGAATAGAAGTACATCAGTCATTTAGATAAGAGACCAAATCCACGTTCAGAAAAAGCTTATGACAGGTGTGTAGGAACATTTTCTTGAAGGAAGCCTTTTGGATCCAAAACCGGTTTGGCTCTCATCTGGCTTCCTGGATGAAGTCATAAGTAGGAAAAACAGTTCCAAAGACTAGCTCAGGGTCTGGGGCATAATCAAATCACTTGATTCAGTAAGTGGACACCTGAAGGTTTTGTCAGTAGTAATGGTTTAACCACCCCTAGGAAACTTGCACAGCTGGTGGTGATATATGTAAATATTTATGTGTTTATACACACACACACACATACACATATATGATATATATGATATAGGGAGAGAGCAGAAGTTGACAAGGAAAGAACCTCATCAGAACTAAAGATGGAAATGAACTCCTTCAGTACCACGAAAACAGTCCAGGATAACTGCGGGCTGAATGTGCCAAGAGAGGCTGACCTACCCTCAGCCTGACATCCTGACCCATTCTACTACCCTGTGCATCTCTTGCTGCTCTTCACACTGCTGGCAAGAGCTGCACTCCCAAAGGACCTTCTAGTGACAAGACCTATCCAGTAGCTATGGCATGAGCTGGGAGACCCCAAATCTGACATGGCAACGGGCTGCACAGTCCTGCATTGTCAGGGTGCCACAAAGGCTGCTCACCCCTGGAGCAAAAGGGAGCCATGAGCTGAGGGCAGTAACACAGCTGGCACTGAAGGGGCCTCACCAGTCCAGGACCAACCCACAGAACCCCAGCAAGGAGAGTAGGCAGACCTGAGATTTGTTAAACCAAGAGTGCGTGTCGTCAGGTGAGTGTATGGTGACGAGGCACATCTGGGGCCAAGCTGGGATGTCAATCCACAGATTGGGATCAGGTCCAGCAAGAGTAACCATGATCAAACACAGCCCAGGCAGGTCCACAGTGATGAGACAAGTCTGATCAAGTCAGTCTATGAGTTGGGGTCTGAATCAACATTTGCAGTAATGTACAGGCATGGCTGCCGCTGTGCTGAAGTTCAATATCCACACAGCAGAGCTCAGGCATGGACTAACAGCCCAGGGCTGAGCTGAACCAACGCTCCTGTGCCCACCATGGGACTGAGGTCGTGGCCATGAAGGCCTATTAGTACAGACAAGGCTGTGGCAGACTGAGAGCGAAGCACAGTCCTGGGATATTTCATTAACAAATAGGTTTCTTTGCTACCACAGCTGCTCCAGCTATTCTGTCAAAATCAGCAAAATGGAGTCTCTTGCTTGCTCGCAAATGGAAATCACAAAATTGGATAGAATGAGGTGATGGCAGCCTCCCTTGCCATGAAATTGGGATTAACCAATAGGGAGGAGTAGACCTCACTACTGATCTTGTGAGAAAAAATATCATAGACAATAGAAAATGGAGCTAAAGAGACCATGAAAGGTCATCAAGACTATTCTGTCGGCCCAAAGAATCAACTTTAAACTATCCCTCATAGATATCTGATTTACCTGTTCTAGAACATGATGAGGACTTCACAACTTCCCCAGGCAATGTGCCTCAATGCTTCATTATATAAGAGCAAAAGTACAGTTAGTCAATGTCTATTGCTATTTGACCTGAACTTGTTCTGCAGTGGACATAGAAAACACTTTATTTTCTTCTCTTTTTTTTCTTCTATATTTGGAGAAAGACGTATTTCCTCAGTTTCCTCCTCTTCAGATTAAACAACCCCTATTTATTCAACATCATCTCACAAGGCATATTTCCTAGCTTTCTGATCGCTTTTGTTCTCCTCTGGAAGCTATCCAGCTGGTCAGAATCTTTCTCCAGTTGTGCCATCCCAAACCAGAAAGAAGCCTTTTCCAGTGGCGAAAATAAAAGAACCACTTTGTATGCTTTACAAATAATCCTCCAGTTCAGAACTGTTGCTGAGTCAGTACTCCTTCACTTGTATTTATGCAAAAGATTATTTCCATATAAACAAAAAAGTTAATATTCATCTTTATTATCGTTACATGTAATTCTTTGCACTAAATTCTTTCAGTAATTTCTTAAGATCTTGCAGTCTTTTTCCAGGTACTGTGACTAGCATTAAATGCTAATTCCATTTTTCAATCATGAATTAAATACTGTATAGTCCCTGGAGAATATGCTTTAATGCACCTAGTCTGACAGTGAAGCATAATTAACTGTTTCTCCAGAACAGCCTTCCAACCAGTTATACATCCGTCTAATAGAAATTTAATCTTGTCTGTGTTTCCTTATCACAAATGACTCATATGAAGGAAAGAGGATTAACGTGGATCCAGACATGCCTGAAGGGTTTGTCTGGCCACAGGAGTGATAGTCACCTGCACATGACTTCAGCTGAAGTGTAAGATCTTCTATTTATTGCCTAACTTGAGAAGGAAAAATTTTGGTGGACCCTGAAATTGTCTGACCAGCATTCCATTATTCCTGCTTCTTCTCCACAGAGTTATGGAGTCTGGCTGTTGCAAATTACATACAGTGGGAGATTTGGTCCTTTGAAAGACACTTTAAGTTGTCTGGGTCAGGAAACATGGATTCTGTTTCGTATTATGCACATTCTCCTTCCAAAACACTGATGAGGATTTTCTGTGCTATGGAGAAATCCCGTATGTAAGGAATTTGTAGGGGAAAAGCCCTGTAAAATTTTTAGGTATGAAAACATATTGTAACTATAAGTAAGCAGGCATCCTAACTGTTCAGAGTGATACCTTAATCTCTGTTCTGAATATGCAGGGTCACTGTGTCCAAAGTCATCATACTTTTCAGTCATTACCTGCTGATTATGACTGAAAGCATTCAAAGTTGTTTGCCATCCTCTGATATCAGAAACCATCTCACACAAAACAATGTGATGTTCTGACTGTATTGCTACCTGTTCCCTACCTTTCTACTGCTGAAGCAAGCTACTGACAGAATATACCAGCAAAGGGATGGCATAGCAGAGAAATTGAGGAACAAACTACAAACTGCCAAGGAATGTTTTGATATACAGTAACCAAGACTAGATAGTGGTGATGTCCAGCTAAAACTGGTTAAAACAGATTAGCTTATCCTTGGTCACATCAACAGCACAAGATAAAAGAAGAATGTAATGGATACAACAAATTGGTACATTATCAGGAATGTCACTGTCATCCTAAATGCACAGCTGGCTGCACACAGCATCTCCTATGAAAGATCAGTTACGTGAAAGACCTTATTCAGCTTAACTGTGAAAGCCACCTGTGAGCTGGTGTGCAGGAGACTGGTGAGACTCATCAGTTGTGGTGCTACAGCAGTTACTGATAGCTGGGCAAAGGATAGGAAGCTAAAGGACTTTGAAAAAAATATATTTTCTCAAGTATTTGTGTTTGAAGCTCCCGTATCTGTTTTATCCTTTCAGATATATCTGAGGCAATTGCAAAGATGGAAACCACATGAAAATAAAAACAATCTGGCCTTCTGGATTCTGTCAGCTTTTGAAACTCAGAGAACAGGAAATAGGAACATTTACTGACATGTTGACTAGACTGAAGGTGGCTTAATTTCTGAGTAGAGCCATTTTCACCAATACACCCTCTGAAGTACATCCAGAAATCTGATAAGGGTGCTAATATATCTTACAGTGAGACACAGTACAGGCAGTTTTTTAAAATACATCCTGGAAAGATTTCATATATAGTCCAAATAAAGAAAGGATGTTGGCTCAACTCTCAGAGAATGAAACAGCTTCCTACCAAGTCATTATAAAAGAACCATCAGCTTCCATTGCTGATGGATCAGAGGGATGGCTTGGAACTGATAGATCTGGATGACTGCAAATTATTCTCTGTTTACAGCTGTTTATACCAGGTAGCTGCCAGGAGATAGGCTGGTGAAAGAAAGAGTCATAGAATATCTCAAGTTGGAAGGGCTCATAAGGATCAAGTCCGACTCCCTACTCTTTGCAGGACTATCTAAAATTAAACTGTATGACTCAGACCATTGACCAGACACTTCTTGAACTTTGACAGGCTTGAGACCCTGCCCACTTCCCTGGGGAGCCTGTTTCAGTGACCAGCCACCCTTTCAGTGAAGAACCTTTTCCTACTGTCCAGTCTGAACTTCCCCTGATATGGCTTCATACCATTTCCTCATGTTCTATTGCTGGTCACCAGAAAGAGGAGATCAGTGTGTTCCCTTGAGGAAGTTTTAGGCTGCCATGAGGTCTCCCCTCAGCCTTCTCCAGGCTAAACAAACCAAGTGATCTCAGCCTCTCCTTATATGGCTTTCCCTTTAGGCCTTCCACTAACATGGTTGCTCTTCGCTGATCACACTGATAATTCAAAGTCCTTCTTGCATTGAGATGCCCCAAAGTGCACACAGTGTTTGAGGTGAGGCCGCCCCAGTGCAGAGCAGAGCAGGACAATCCCCTTTCTTTCCTGGCTGGTGATGCTGTGCTGATGCCCCCCAGGACATGGTTGGCCCTCCTGCCCGCCAGGGCACTGATGAATCATATTCAACTTGTCATCAATCCAAACCCCCAGGTCTCTTTCCATGGCACTGCTATCCAGCCTCTCAGGCCTCGTCTGTATGTGCAATAAGGATTACCCTGCCACAGGTGGAGAATCTGGCACTTGCTCTTGTTAAATTTCATACAGTTGGTGTTTGCCCAGCTCTTCAGAGTATCCAGATCTCTCTCTGTAAGGCCTCTCTATCCTTGAGGGAGACCACAGCCCCTCCTGGTTTAGTGTTATTGGCAAACTTTCTTGGGGTACATTCAATTTCTGAGTCCAGATCACATCCAAAAGTATTAGTGACCCTAAAATTGTACTCTGGTTCTGAATGCAAAGGGGTGCAGTGAAGTTTAAAATCCTCTGGTTTTGAGTGATCAGGTCACACACAACTTGCAACTCTGAACATGAACATTTGCACTGAGCAGAAATAATAAATGTGGTGTGAATTGGACCTACATGAAAATAAAATTTATGCTTTCATATACTTTTCCAGACAGTAGTAAAGCTGGTTCATAGCACCATGTCTTGGGACATCTGGAAAAAGTAGGAAGGGTTTGACAATACTAGTGCTATGTAAAATGAAAAAGAAATAATTTCTAATCTCTGTATTGCATGTGAATTTGTCTCTCATGTTAAAGAGACATATTTTCACTCAACTTCAATATCCCTCTGAATTTTAAAATTTTTAATAATGGACTGGAAACCTGCAAAAATTGAAAATCTCTAGTTTACTGCTTCTTAAAGCCACACAAGCTTATACACAGCAAGGAAGTAGGTTATTTTTACAGCACCTGTAAGAAAAATCCTGACTTGCAATAAGCTGAAAAATACTCCAGCACTGAGTCAATACATTCCTATTGTTTACCTTCCCACAATGTCAGCTAACAAGACCAAGCAGAGTAATGAGAGCAGGTATGCCTCCTGCCTGACTGTAGTAAGTTCTATGGAAACTATTTTTCACCTTCCTGGAAATGAATAACAATTTTTTCCCCCCTAGATTTTATGTTCCATTCAGAAGACTGATTTCCAAGGAAAAATTGCTGTAAGATAGTAGTACTTTGAAGTTAGCACAGAATAAGGGTTTGAGGGAAAAGATGTCTTTGAATGTAAAATTTTAATAAGGTAAAATGCTAAGTTGCAAATTTAGAAAGGAGCAGTATTTCCTTGAAAGCTGAAACTATGCTTAACTAATCAAATAAACAAGTGTACTTAATGCAATACTATGGCTCAGAGGACAAACTCAGCCCTCGCATGTACAGCAAGAGAATCAGGTAGGTACCTGAAGAGGGTATTTTCTCCTTAAATGTTTCAGCATAAAATTAGTAGAGTAACATGCACACACTTAAAAAAAAACCCACAAATGAAACTGAAACAGAAAGAGCTTAAGACTGAGAAAAGAGGAATGATTTGAGACTTGAAAAAACCACCTTACAGTGAAGGTTTGTAGCAGGAAGTAATAGCTTTTATTTAATTAACTGCCCATTTCCCAGTGGGAGAACATTTTTCACAAAGGAACTTTGACCTTTCAGCCCACAGCCTCAGAGAGACCACAAAATACCTTCAACAGCTGAGCCTGGGAACAAAAATTCAGAACTGCTGTATGCACTTGAAATCATGGACTGAATAAAACACTGGCTTTACAGCACATTATAATCCCCCACTGCAGCTGCCCTCCAACTCATTTATCAGTGTTCCACAGCTGATAATTTGCTCTCTTATTTTAGCTCAGAGGAATTCTTTACATTTTTATCTGCCCCTCTGGTCACAGGGCAGGTGATTAAGTAGGGCAATAAGTTTTCTTATCCCAAATTGTCCGATTACCCCATTAGGTTAAAATTAAGAATTTCTCCCAATCTGTACTTAGCTTGAAGTTTGCTGATTTTGTTCAGACCAACAGAAGGATCTGTGTGCTTGAAGTTTTGTTTCTTCCAACTATATCAATTGCCTACTTTTAATTTCCCGTTATTAATTCCACCTTCAAGCCTTGTCTCATTTACATCCTACAGTATGCCAGTACTGTACAGCAGGCTCCCAATGTATCACTTTATCTAAAAGAAGCTCAAGTAATGACTGTGTGATAGGCAAATATGCAACCATATGGCAACATGAATTTGATAATGGCAAGCTGCTCAATGCAGTAGGCAAAGGTATCAAAAAAGGAAACAGCAAAAAACTATTCAAATTCACAAAAGAAAATTATGTTCACCATTTTCTCAGGGATGACAGCTGACTATTGGTAAAGCATGCCTGAGTTAGAGAGGCTTCTCCATCAAGTCTCTAAATCAAAACTGTTGGTAGTTCAAAAGAGACACTGTAGGTACAGTGAAGAAATTATCATTTGAGACCCTTCATTCTAAACACCCAGAAGTTTAGACAAAGTGCTTTTGGACCTTAAGATAAAGGAATCTCTAAACAAAGCTCTGTTTGTAATCAGGCCAAGTAACTATTCTGAGAAGGAAAATAAAAGAAAAGAAAAGAACCATAATGTGGCAAGATTGGCTGAAATTTTTAAGGAAGCAATTCAAAAAGACAGTTGTACCTAAGTCTTGTAAAACTTCTTGAAGGTAACAAGTAGAAAGCTTAAAAGAAAGAACTTTTTCATCTGCTACTTAAATATAAACACCTTGCTGGAGTGGGACTAGAGGCATAACAGGAGATACAAAGGGATGCACAGATGTGGGTAACAGTTCTTAGCAATGAACGTATCCAAGATGAACCCAGATTTTGTAAGTCTCTATTCTTGTTACGTTTCACATATTCTTTCCCTGATAGAATTCCAACTGTCTGCTTCTGAAGACATGATACAAGCCTAGAGAGACCTTTCATCCTGTTTGGTATGGTGATAATGGTGGTCTTACAAGTCAAGAAAATACATGGGAATTTGGACTGTTGGAAATACACATATTGTCAAGTCCCCACTGACAGCCTGAGTTCCTCCCTCTCTCCTTCTTGCATAGAACTATTCTTAAACTACTCAAGGGTACTCAAAACATATTATTGGTTATATCAGCTTATAAAATATGCATGATATACAGTTGCTCAAAGAGGTGAGTTCTTTTATGCATCCAGTTCCACAAATAAAGGCATATTTGTGAAAAAAAAACAATAAAACCCCCACATCTCCTTTTTACCAATGTCTTTTTATTTTTTTAGGGGGGATGAGGTAGAAGGTGTCAACACAGTGTATTTTCATACCCTTTAGTTCAATTTCCATTCAAAGTGTGCATTTTCAGTTGGATTATTTGTATGAAAACCCTTTCATGTGTACTGCATATCATCAGAAATACATAAATTGATGTGATTCTTCAAACTGAATTTTTAGTGGATTATCAATTTACTCATCACACCTGCAGAACTTGCTTTCTTAGCATTGTATTTGGGAAACCTCAAGTACTACTGGTTAAACAAGACATTTTACAAAACCTTAAGCTTGAAGAAGTGCCATGAGCTGAAAAATCATCATCAAACAAAGGTTAAACAATAATGCATCCAGTTTCAGTGAAGAGGTCCAAAGGGAGCTACAAGGACTCCTGTGAGAAGTCCACATATATTAGCACCCTGGAATCCACATATATTAGCACTTCATCATGATGTTAGAAAATAATATGAAAGAATTTTGAGAAATGAGACATCTAAATACGAACTTCCTACAGGGTTCTAGAAAAGGTTGTGTATGTCTGGTTTTAGTATTTTCTGCTGAGCACATCCACATCTCATGGCGTTTCTGAAAGGACAGACATGATATCTCAAAAACGTTTGTTTTTTGACACTTGGTTTGGTCAGTGTCAGCTGCTGATGGGAGCAACTTTGTTGGTGTGTTCTGAGTCCACACATACAGACTCCAGCTACTAACATTTTGTAAAACTGCTTCAGAATCTCCAAGAGTTAGCAGAGTGGGGATGTACTGGAGGTCCTGATGCTTTGTTCTTAGAGAGCATGTGGTGAATGCTGTACACACTTCTGTTCCACTTGCAGCCATGTTTGCAGCATCCCTTCTGTTGTGTGTAAGTAGAACAGATTACCATAATTAATCTAAAGGCAATGCAGGAATGAATCACCATTTCCTTCCTTGAAGTAAGAAGTATAATCTTCTGGTCATCTGGAATCTGATGAGGATTTTCTGGACACAGGTGAAATAGAATTATGAGCATGTATGACAGAGAAGCAAGTAGACAGTGACTGAGCAGAGCCTGTGTGAAAAATGGGATGGGAAAGCTGGGAAGTTTTTTTTTCACTTTTCTCCCTTCAGAACAACAACAACAGAAAAAAAAAGAAGAGCAGCAGAACAGATTACCTAAGAGGGAAGTGCAAAGAAAGGTGACTGACTTTGGGGAAGGAAAAAAATGTGTCTTTTGTTTTGGAAAAAGCAGTAAAGGATGGCAACTGTCAGAAGAATAGACAATATCAAGTCTAATTAAGAAAAATGCAAATAAGAGCAGTGAGTAAAGTTGGCAGTTAATCAGAGGTACTGAAGATGTGGAATGCTTTGAGAGACATGAAATCAGCCTTTGAAAAGATGAAAAAAGTAAGGCTGCATGTCTGCTAGGAGTACAGTAAGATGTTGATGTGAGTGGGGCACATGACTATTGCAGAAGTATATAGTGGATTTTGTATACCTTTACTGTCATGGAAATAGTCTCTCATGCATATAATGTTCTAAAGAGAATGCCATTATTTTTTCTGCAAATTTAGGGGCATTATTCTGGAAAGTGACAGAAATCACAATATTAGTCAAGGCAGTGAATACTGAAGGAGAGAAAAATAAGAAGTATAGAACCAACAGAATCCTGAGGAACCCACCTGTGGAACAGTGAGTATGGTATGTTTTTTAATCCAGAGAATAAAACACTGTGTTACACAGCTGCCACGTGTACATTTTAGTAAACACTGAAGTGCTAACATATTTAGGAGAAAGCTGGAGGAACAGCTCTCAGAACTGCTGCTGGAGCCTATGACATGCAGAGAAAATGGTTCAGTAAAATATAAAAGAAATAAGAGGCATAAGTAAAGAAAGTGAGATTGCGTTAATGTTATGGGTTTAGCCAGGTAGGCCTAAATTTAGGCTTTAAAACTCAGATTTGGGCCTGAAATCGTCAGCTGTCTTGAGCTGGGCTGGGCTGGCTGACAGCTGACTTCTTCTAGCCAATGATGTTGTATTCCACACCATCTTACATCATCTCAATAGAAGTAAAATCCAGTGTGTGGGAGTGGCTTAGTCAGTTTCACTTTGGCCGAGGTACAGAGAAGACACCGTGCTGTCCCAAGAAAGATAGAGAGGCCCAAGCCCACAGCACCGGCTCACCATCATGTTATCTTAGGGAAGTAAAATGCTTGTTCTTAGTTCTTCTCTTTGCTTAAGTTTGTCTTTGGGGAATTGACTTTTTTTTTAGAATGATTTGTAGTCAGAATGGTAAAATCTGTGCTTATTGGGGAGTGGGAAGTTATATATAACTTGTGTAAGTGTGTGTTATATTGTAGTTTTCTTTTAATTTTCTCTTTTCTGTATAAATACATGTAGTTAGTTTCAGAAGAAACCTGGTTTGAGGGTTTTTTTCCCTCTCCCTCTTCTTTCTCCCTTTGGCTGGTTGGGGGGAGGAAGAACCCTTTTTCTCTGTTCTTGGGCAGTTGGCATTCTGCCAGCTCAACCCAAGACAGTTACATTCCTGGAACATCCTCCAAAATGAGAAGTGGAGCAAGAAAATAGCAGACAGGGGATAAACTGGTTTTAGGTGAGGTATATAAAAGAAGCTCAGAGATTTTATAGCACAAATCCTGCCAGTAGGAAGTGAGGAGTACTGCATGGAGGGTGCCTTCTTCTGAGTGGAACTTCTTTTGGAATGAGCTGATCAGTCATTCTAGGAAACTATCAGAGTGGTGATGGAGTGCTCAAACAATGAAGTGCAAAGAGAATAGACACATTCGTTTCTTTTTTCTTGGTCACTATTTCCTTCTACACTTCTCTGAAAATGCAAAAACCACTGGCTGTCAACAAGAGATATATTTAGTGAATATGGGGAATTCATAAAGAACATATAAGAGTATCAGAAATTCCCTGGCTCCATAATTGTATTATACTAACTGTATAACTACTTTGTTTTAATTCAAGTTATCATTAATCTAACAAATAGTAATTATTAATTTTGTTCATGTCCTATGTTATGTAGAAATAGTGACAATGAGAATAATATATGGATCTAATTTTGACATAAAATACATTATACTACTGTAATAAGTATTTAATTGCAAAATTATATAAACTGTAAATGTATGATTTTGCCTAACATCTCCTCTGCAAGGACACAAGTCAAAGTGGTATAGGAGCTTTTTGGAAAGGTTACAGTACATAGTTTACATATGGAGTGATATACAGAACAATCCCTGTCAGTGGAGGCTTTGGACTACAGAACCTGCTCCAAAGCTCTTCAGACAAAATATACACACATAAAAGTATAAGAGATAAATGGCAATGATACAACTCTGGTACAGCTGAATCTACTGAAGTTTCTAGATGCTTTAAAACTTACTTTGTTTAAATGTCACAAATACAAATAGGCTTATATTATTTGTTCCTTCACCTCATCTTCATAAGTTTTCATTGCCTTCTTGCTTTGAAACAATTTTCTGGACAGTAATTAATTATTTCCCCTTTTCCAAAATTTATTCATCTCCCCTCTTCAAAATTTACTCCTCTTTACAGCATTAATGATAAATTTTACCCAAATTAGCATTTCAGCTTTAAAGTAATTGAAAACTAAGCAGCTACTTAACTATGGAATCAGCTACTGAGAATTTTATGTTCATCGCTTATATCATTAAAGAAGGTATTTTTAAATTGTATTTTTTTTCTGCATAGAAATGGTTATAAAGCATTAGAGTGTTAAGCTATATCAGGACTCATTCTTCAAGAACCTTTATTAATGATTCATGACATCGAAAACTTCATTCTTGCCTCTGACCTTCTTCACAGAAGAATTTCAAGTGGGGGATGATTTTCTTCAAGTAACAGTATGGGCAGTTTGGTTGTGTGTGTTAACTCTCATAATATTTCTCTTTTTCATGGTTTGGGTCATAATACGTTTTTCCCAGGCTTATACTGTTTTTATAAACAAAAGCATATTGTAGAGAAGCACAGAGGAGATATTCTTCCTTCTGAAGAGCTATTATCCTTAACAGCATCTTTTTAATTAGCTTTTAAAATTCTCTGCTTTCTTTAAGCTTTCTCAGAAAAAAACCAAAACATTGTTATATATCAGCCTGTTCACTCAGTAATCTTTTTTTTCCAGTAATAAGTAAACCATGAACATGCCTTAGTTGTTCACTAAGTTTATAGGCCAGCTGAGGTTCCAGGTATTATTCCTTAATGAAGAGCACTCTAAGATCAAAATCTCAGAATCTTTTGTCTATGGGTTCCAAAATTGTCTACATTTATTGATGCTTTTAAACTTTAGAGAAACTTAATGGACCTTCCAATATTTCAACCCCATGCTGGTGTTTCTGGAAACACCTTCCAAGATCCCTAAGTTAATGGGACGTAACTTGGTACATAAATCTTTCAATATAATTACAGTCTTTTCTTACTAAGTACTCCAAGCAGGCAGAAGCAGCACCCAGCTGGCTCAATAGCAGGGAATTTGAATTCTATCAGTAAGTCTTTACCTAGTTCACTCAGTGACTTTGGATAGTTCTTAAAGCTAGCAGTTGTAACAGCCAGCAGCTTAACAGAGGTACTAAAAACATTTCAAGGAAAGATTTCCTCGGCCTGTAGGAGGCTCTGAGTCAGCCCACAAATGGCTGATCAGTGAACGGGCTGGATGTTTGCACTGACTGCTGAAGTCAGCAACAGATGGAGGAGTCGGCATCTGTGGACACGAGGCCACTCCTTCACATATCCAACTTTAGACATGTAAGCATGAACATTTGGGCCTAAGCTTTGCATTCCAGCTTTTCAATCGGGAAAATAAGTCTTAAGGAAACCCCATTTTCACGTGTTCTAGTGAAAGTGCTACTTCATTATTCATACATCAGCTGCGTCACTGACAGCCACACTTACACACAAGTGCTGAGTATGCCCTTTCAGCAAGTCTGCTCCCCTGGCAGTCCCAGCTCCCCCTGCCAGCCCCACTTCAGCCTCCAGCACTGGGCTCCCTTCCTTTGTTCCCAAACCAGCCCCCTTCAGGTCTGCCCAGCATCCCAGCCCCTTACCCAGCAGCCCTACACTAGGCTGCTGTCCAGCCTTCTCCCCAGTTACCTCCCAGCCTCCCAACAGCCAAATTCTGTGTCCCATTCCACACCTGGGAACTGGAGAGTCATGACAATGAGAAAAAAAGTTACCAGGATTTTCGTTTTAAGAAAACGATTTACTTAATTTTTGACAAGAGCAGAACTTGTGAAATTTTCCTTCTCTCTCATGCACACATGGACATGTACAAATACACAAAAGTCCCGCAAAATATTAAGTTTTGCCCCAGTGAATTCAAATTATACAGGAAATATTATGTCTGGAAAAAATATTAATAACTGAAACCACTAATCAAGAAAATCTGAGATGGGAAGATGGGGAAGGGGAGCTGCGCCTGGAAGTTTAGAAAGTGTTTGAGATACCTGGGAAAGAGAAATGTCACGTAAGATGAATAGGTGCACTGCCAGTTCTACCCATGAAGTACAGAAACATATGCAAAATCATCATAGAAAAACATGTAACTCCAGTGTTTGAATATTAGAGAGTAGCAAATTAATATTTCCCAAAAACATGTAGTGGTAATTTGGAAACAACACCCAGCAGGAGTATTTAGAACTGTAAAGTGACTACATATGTATCACTAAAATATTCTGAGTGTAACAGCATTTTTTTCATTAAAGTTTGCACCAAAACCTATTTAGTATTAATGAAACATTTAAGTTTTTCTCTTCTTTTTCATGTTTGCTAGAGTAAGACAAAACAATTGAGTTTGCTAGTGTTACATTTGAGTGCTTTGAAGAAACTGATATTATCTGGTACCAACTAATAAAACAGTAACTGCACATACTGTACAAATTACAAGATAAGTATTACGTTGCCCTAATGCATAAGTAAAGACTCCATTTTCTGACCATTTTCCACACAGACCATTTGCCTAATGAAATCAGCCTTCCTTCCTCTTCAAAGTGCTGCTTTGTATTACCATGGCTGGATGAAAATAGCCTTTTCACTGCCTGAAACCGCTCTCTCTCATTACCACAATGGCCAAGCACAGTGCACATTCAGTCACACAGCCAGCCTGATGCTGAAATAAAAAAAATCCCATCTGATTCTTTGAGTGAAAGGTTCCACAATGTAATTTTGTGCAGCAGGCAAAATGGTATTAAACTCATATAATGAATTCAACAGGGATATTCAATGTGCAGTTTGCTGGCAGGCACCCATTGAATGCAGTAAGAACAAGACTCCCAGACATAAACAAACTCAAGGGAAACATTATAGCACAAATTTTGCCCCCAGTCTCACTGGTGGTACATGTATAACTATTGGGAACTCCCTGCACTAGGACGGAGGGGCTACATTCTGACCTTTTTGAGGCATCTGCAATCTGAAAGCAATGGCATCACAGCAATTTAAGACTGTTAAATATCTTTGATTCCAGTATTAGTATCTGACAGTTCATGTGCAAAATTACACAGATTTTCTCAAGAGTTTTTAGTAGACTAATTTTCTTTCTTAAATGTAAAATTAACAAACCTTCCCAGTCAGCTTTGAAAGATCATCTCCTCCCATTATCTGCATATCTTGCATAGACTGATCATTCTGAAAGAAGAAAGATCAAACTTTGAAACTGGTTATAACTGTATAAAATAAAAATGCAAACATTATTTTTTTTTAAATCTTTCACAGTCTTGGTTACTAATATTTTCTAAGGCTTGTTAGTATTGACACACAACAAAACCACACTCTCACTTGTTCTGTTGCTTCCATCATCTCTGATTGTATTTAAGCTAACATCAAGCTCTAGGCTTTACTGAACTAGAAAAAGTTGCCTCTTTCTTTTCAAAATAATGTTTCCTTGTCTTAATATGTCAACTCTTGAGTAACATATTTGTCCCTTTCACCATGGGAGTACAGGAGCATCTCAACACTTGACTGAACACCTGTAAGCACCTTCCCTTTTTGGAACAGTCCTTAGAAACACATGCAAAATGTGCTTACATCTGTCACTCACACAGAGAACTCAGCTATTTTTGAAGGAATTCACCGTTTTTTTTTCAGGGGAAAAAACACTTTGCAAAATTTATCACTTTTTATCACAAATAGTTTCAGTGTGCCATACAGTTTCCAGAGCTTTGCTTTTTCTTTTTTCAACTGACTCAAAGATAAAATCCTTGAGGTCAATTGCATAAAATAGAATATTATCAATCAGCTTGAACTAAATGCAACAGAATAATATGCTTTGATTTTCCTAATAAAAAAGGTATTTTTTGAAAAAAATTCAGTAAATTTTTTTTTTTGCTCAATTTGTTTTACATACATTTCTAGCTGAAATTCATTCTGATGGAAAATACTCAACCAGTTCTAGCTCAAATTCATTAGCAGCAGAACACAAAGTAAGATCACATAAGGGAGACATGCAGCAGCCCTACTTTCAAGGGAAGACAGAAGAGGCCCTAAAGAAGATGGCAAAATAAAAAATATACAGTCATGGCCAGACATATATGAACCTTCCAGAAAAAGCAAGTGCAAAAATCAGTATAGTTAATGTGGGGGTTTTGCCAAATTGGTGCATGTGCTAATCTAACCTCCCTATCCATAGGAAGGCAATGTTTAGTCCAATTGTAATAACAGCTGCAGTACCACAACATGACATTATAGTTTACCAGTAACACCAGGAAGCTTCGTCATTACAAACAACTGACATAAACACAATACTTGAATACTTTGCTTTTATTTCATAAATCCAGTGCTCTGAAGTCAAATGTTTTTCCACAGACAAATAGTCGGACAGCAGAACTTTTAAGGTAGGTGAGGATGTACCTGACTAAGGGGTTTACAGCTCTTCTTCTGCTCCCAAAGCAGGATGAGAAGAGGCAGCACTCTGGCACTGTCACAGCTGCAGATGGAAAAGGCACCTGCCCACGCTCACAGCCCAGGTGGCACAAGTCCAGGGACTTCCAAAGCAGCCACTTGATCACAAGCAACCTGACAATCCTGGGAACTATTTGTGGTCCCCATGGGAGTGGATTGTCTAGATTAATATGGCCTTCCTGAGTCACTGCAAGTAAAGGTTGTAGAATTGCCCAAAATTGCACTGCAGATCCACCAAAAGCCTTCCCTGCTTTTACTCAGACTTCACTCTCCACAAAATTCTCACACCACAGCTCTGTAAAAGATCTTTAGCAGTCATTGCCTTAAAAGACAGTTTTTAGACCTGCCTTCACTTTTTCTGCACCGGATCTGGGAGCCTTAGATAAATTTCGTGCTGGTCTGATCCGTTTCCTGGGAAACAGAGCTAAAGCAGCAATGAAGGTTATATCCCATACATTTTCTAATATAAATTTCAACATGTCTTTTACTTTTGTAAAGAAAAATAGAAAAAAAACAACCCAAATGACAACAAAAGCAACCAACTGATTTCTTCAGATTATTTTAAAACTAAACTGAAGTGCAGACAGGGAAGATTTTCAATTCAGGCTTAAAAGCATAAGTCTTTTGTTATAAAGCAAGACAGATCACTTTTCAAAAGTCAGGGATGTATTCAAGTCAAGACCATTAAGACTATAAAAAGCAGATTGTTTCTAATATCTACCACAGCATGTGTAACCAAGGCACTGACAAAATATTTTTTCATTTCCAAGTGAGAAAATGTGGAATTTCATTACAACTAGCACACAAGAATTACTGAAGAGGCAGCTTGTCTTTAGTTGCTAGTTAAAAAAGAGAGAGGGAAAAAAGATAACAGTGAAGCGCAATGATTAATGAATTTATTTATTTTTAACTAAAAAAAAATCTCTTTCAGCAGTCTTCACAGCAGCACTGTTTCCTTTGCATTTGGTATTTCTGGCTTCAGCTGAAAGGAAGATGCTGAAAAAGCATCTTCATTGCTGGCAAGCAGCTAAGCAAACACAAAAGCCATTGAGAGCAGGGGGAACACAGCATCCCATACACCTCCACACTCACACATTGGCTGTCATGACACAACTGCTCACAATTATGAAAATCCTCATGTCCTAACTGGAGAATGATTGCTGTCAGAGTACAGGACTGAGTATGTACTGTGTCTAAAAAAAAACCTATATAATTTTCTACATGGTTTCTGTATGTTTTTTTCTATATGCAGCTCAGAACCCTCCAGACAAGGTGCTTTCAGGAAATTTAAAGAAATTCCTTGCATCACACTGTAGGCAATTCTCTTGCAAAAATAAAACAAAAATTCAGATAATTGTTTTTAATGCCATTTTTAACTATTTACATTCATCACTTAACTGATGTTGTAAAACACATACCTGCCAAACAGCAAGACTCAACAGCACGGTGTCACATCACCGTGATCATACTGTTCACATAGATAATTTGCACACTATGGTTACCATAGAAACCTTTCAGTGCATTTTTCTGAGTTCTCAGTTTATAATCTCAAAATAACACTGCACAAAATGTAAAGTATAAAGTACAATGAATGTCAAGAAAGAAAAAAAATCTGTTTCATTCAGTACCAATTACTGTCAATTCAGAACTGTTTGTTTAATTTTCATGGTCTCGAGTCATTCAGAGCTTCTTTTTCTTTGGGTGTTGTTCCACCTGATATGATTGAGTCTCTAGGATTTCCTATAAATGCAGAAATGTGAATTGAAGCTTTACTTTCTGTCACCCAGAGTTCCTCAGTATCTGCTTTCTAACATCTCTAAACCCCATCAATTAATTTTTTTAGTATTAAATGTTTGACTCTAAATATACTGACCCAGATAGAGACAGGTCTGAATCACACTGTGTTTTGGTTAATGTGGCACAAAATTTATTGCAGCTGTTTCTGACAAGACATGATGCATTGTGTCACATACCCACACCTCATTCCAAGACATATTTAATACTATATTTCTGACTTTTTTCTGTGCTTAATAAATCTGTATTTTCCAGGATAAATCTCAATTTCTTTGGTTTTACTTGCTGTGATGTGCTTTTTCACCTGTTCATCTTTATATTTTTATTTCATTCATATTTTGTCAATACACATCTTCAGATCTTATGAATACGTGATAAATGAATGCAAGAATGTTATTTCCACCTCCATTTTTCATGGCATAAAAGATAAACCTCTTGCTTTCTATGTAGATTCAAAGTATAGATATTTAAATACCATCTATACTAAGTCATGTCTTTTGAACTGGGTGGGGCATAGGATTATTACATCTCCTGAGATCAACATTTGGACACAGTTCAAGTTACAAGTGAAATGAGTTGGGTGGTCTCAGGAAAATTCATTATAAACAGAATTGCTCATCTGAAAATTGCACCAAACTGTGCACATCTGTTACTCTTCTAAAGAAACAGAATCTGGAGTACATTAATACTGAGTTCAGTCAAACAAAGATTCTTTAATCATAGCAAAAAAGTAGCTCTAACAGAACAGTTTAAATGCATAACTGAAATATGAAATATGGACACAAGGTTATTACATATCTAATTAGTACAGTATGCAAAGTTCGTATGGAATTGCTATCAAAACATGTGGTTACCTTTTTCTCCCAAAATTCATCAGGGAAGCTCTAACAAAGAAAGATGTGCCCATCAGGCCTGCTCTGATTTGCTTTCTGCCCCCTGGGTGATACAGTAGATCCCCCAACCTGAGGATTCCCATGAGGACAGCTCTTTTACTTTGCACCATCATCCATCTCCTACAACTGGGGTTTCCAGGAATGTTACTTAGAAGCATCATACACTGGGATCAATACTATTTTGGGTTTCTTCTCTACCAAACAACAGCTAAGAACAAAATACCTCAAGTGTGTAGAACAAGAGCTACCACAGTTTTCATGCCAGGCATCTAGAAGGACCATCCAGGCTTGAGTAGCAACATTCAGAGGGCAACCAGTAAGTACTGCTAAGCTGGAGGGTTGTGCAAATGAGTGGGAACGATATGGATCACTTCCCAATAAAGACTGTAAAGTTTGCCTTCCCTTCCCCAGAATCAAATATATATCAAAGGGCAGACTGCAACCTCCGGGGTACACCCACATTCAAAATAGTCAAATGACAGGTCACTGATACATTTTTAAGAAGTGCTTTGAAAACCTTGCAAACAATCCAACAATGCTGAGCCAACTGGAAATCAAACACAGTAAACTGGCATACACCCACTGCCAGGACATCCCCTCTCCCACAGGGACAGTAAAAGGTACGTGTGCACTGAAGCACTGACAGCTCTGTGTGTCCCTGTTAGCTTTTAAGATGCCTTCCTGAGTGCCCACACTACTGCCTGTGCTGCACCGAGATCTGCCTGACTGTTGTTGCCAGGATAACCTAGGACGGTAATTTAAACTGGTGCAGGTGTGTATCTATCAGAGGTCTAGTTATCACCATGTAAGACATCCTTTACTTCTCTAGGGTTAGATCAACAATATAACTAATTTGACAATTCATTTATTTTTTATTCTTTTTCTTCCTTGTAGTTATTCCTTAACTAAAAGCTCTATCACTCAGGTTTGGAAGTGTTTCCAATTCAGGCTAGTCTATCCAGTTCCAGGGAAAGCCAGAGTTCTGCAATGAGGAAGTTGGCTTTGGACTGAGAAAGACAAACAATGAACTTACTGACAGCAAGGTACTCCTTATCAGCTGACCTGTGGTAACACCTGGGTATGTTCCTTACTGTAAAAGCAAGGCAGGTAATTCAGCTGAAAAACTCCCTGGACAACAGTAAGTTATTAAACTGAATAAATGGGATTGTTTGCCATGATCTGTTCAGACATTCAGTATTTTCTTGTGTACCAGCACTCCTGCATGCTATCTCTGGATTTAATCCAAAGAAGGTAAGGTGTCTTAAGAAAGAGCCAAACTCATAAACTGAAGCAGAATTCAGACCAATTAACTTGGCTAATAAGGATTATAGACAATAAATTATTTCCTACTTTTATTTCTGGTTTAGCAACTAAGTTTTATATAACTGCTTGGTACTGGTATTTTGTTTAAGAAGGATGCAGTAAGATTGCAGCACCATGTGTAACCATATGGCACAAACAGCACCTGTAAGCTTATAAACATCAGCAAGAACTTAAATGAACATATGATACCAATTGTTTTGAAACATGATATATCCTCAAAACTCAGGTTAGTTTCCATAGAGTGTAGTCTGAGATTTCCTTGTACTCTTATTTTTGTTCTGTAAGATAATATTTAAAACATAGAAATAAAATCTGTATGTTGCAGGATAAGAAAAGGTACTACCAGTTTCATAGGGCTCTTCAGTTGTGTGAGGTGAGGTTCAGATCACATAATTTGTCTCCAGAGATGGGAGGCAAATAAATTCAAAACTTAGAGGTAAAAGGAAAATTTAGGAAGCATACCCTCCAGAACTGCCATAACCCTACTTAGGTACTCCTTTTGGAAGTGCCAGGGGGCATTGCTAACGGTTTCCACCTTTTGTGATAATAATGGAATAGGAGACTCGGGTTGCTTTTCTTCCTCAGCTCCATAACCCAAAGAGTGTAGGGAAAGTCTTCCTCCTGTTACTACGCTGCTATGGTAATACAAAAATGAAGGTCATCAAGCATTCTATGGCCAACTATACTGGACTAAGCCAGGAAAACATCAGTTTGGATTCCAGTCCACAATAACTGGAGTATCTATCTTTTACCCAATTATTTTTTAGCATTAAATGCATGAACATCACAGCAGTGGAACTAGAAGTCATGTTTGCTACGTGAACAGAGGGTCTCAGCATGCCAGCTGGGACACTAATAGATCCCTTTGAAACATCTTACGTCATTTTTTAAACTGTGTTGTAAATTAATGATCAAAAGTAAATGAACATTGTGAAAAATTATATAGTGAATTCACAGCTCTGTACTAAACCCCTGTCCCCTCAGGGTTTCTGCGAGCAATACAGAAACAGCTTTCTCTACACTAAGCACAAACTACTAACCTTCTGACCCTGACTATCATTAGTTCCTAGAAATGGTGGTAACAGGGAGATAGGAGAAGAATCTTGAAATTTGTCAAATAGGCACAGGCTGAGAAAACAGATAGACAGGTGTAAGCAAACTCACGGAAGATGAGACTGATAAAAACCTCAAATGCTTAGACCCTTCCAGCAACCTGGAGTCCAGTGTGTCATTGGTTCTCACAACTCAGTAGCACAGTCTTTGACAACACTGTGGTTAGTCCCTTGGCTAGTGACAACTTGGAAACTCTTTAACAGCACACATATTCTTTGTGAATTTTTTGATAGGTTATTTTATAGTATCCCTTCTTTATTTAAATATTCTAACTTCTGTCTATCAAATGAGGGAAAAAATTTAGCATCTGCCATGCAGATAAGCCCTGCAATGATAGAGTTCCTGTTATTGCTGTATTCCTTTAAAGTAACCTTTTTGGTTTATGCCTTACAGCCCCCTGGGGTGTGGCATTGCTTGAACGTTGCACATGCTGTGATCTGTTTTAAGAATCAGCATTTAAGAGATGCCAATAAGAGAGAGTCATAGAATTGCTTGAGAAAATTAGAACCCTCCGGCTTCTCTTTCAATTAATTTTGCCCCATTCCAGATCTTCATATAAAACCCCCACATACTAAATGGTATTACTAGCATCCAAACAAGTAATCAAGGTGATGTTTTTCCAATGCATAAACATGTCATAGTACTTTCAAACTTGCCAGATCTTATTTGTACAACAGGATTAGCAAGCATTATGTTCTGGACTTTCCCTTATACGCACGATCCTATCTCCCTGTTACTGTAAAAATCGGTGAAGCAGACTGAAAACACAGACTAATCTCCCCTAACAATGACACACAGTATTGCTGCAAATGCCATAATTTAGTAGTAGCTTGCTGTATTTTTGGCAGAATATGAAACAAAATCTTTTACTAAAACCTAACTTCAATTTTTCAGGCTTTGTAACAAACCACTACTTTACAACAAATATTGTATCCAGGGGAACTTTAGAATTTAATTCTTTGAAAAGATGACCTCTTGGATGCCTCTAATGAAATCCCTTGATGCTTTGAATCTGCTCTAAAACTGACCAATTTTAAAAACATCCACAGTCTTAAATGTCAAGTTGTTCCAGGAATCTGGATTGCTTAAAAATACCAAAGATTTAAGCTCACCAAAAAGAATATTAAAAGCCTTAAGAAAAATGAACTTCAGATTTAAAACTCCATTTATATGTAGTAGCTGTACCCTATGTAATATACTGTAATCCAAGACATTTATTTCAAATTGGAAGACGTTTCTCAAAAGAAAACATTACAGCTTGTTGGAAAAATGTAACCCTTGGGGAGAAAAATTTCTCAGAAGAAGATTAGAAAATACCTCTGTGGAGTTTGCATTAGATGTGAAGTCCAGAAGGACAGAGTGGCAACACAGGAAAACTAATTTTTTTCAGTTAGAAAAAAATAATTCCACAGATAAAAATCAAGTATCAGTATAAAGGAAGGTAATACCTAAGCAAGAAACAATAAATAAAACTAAAAGTATCTTGACAAAGCAGGTAGTTACTTGCTTTAATATGCCTCGCAAATGTCTTAAAATAATATTTTGATGTTGCTGGAGAGCTGTAGGACAGCTCAGTACCACTGTGAGTACCACTGTGCCTGCACTGCCACATCTGTTCTCATTCTGTCCCCATGGCAATCAGGCCACTTCCTACTCAGTTCTCCCCCGGCTGAGTTGTTTGGTTCCCCCAAATCTTTTATACGTGAGTCACTGAAACACTTACTCATACTTTAAAAAAAATCACTAAGAATTCAGATGGTGCTAACATATTTAAGTGATGTGTAGGTGTGTTATCTGATGCATACAGTTACAGAGATCATCTGTCTATAAGTAAGTTTTACATTACAGATAAACTTGACAAACTGACTGTATGGCTTATCATGACCTTTCCTGAACTATACCCACAAATTAACACCCACTTACACTATTAGTAACACTCCAAACCCCTAAGCAGTGTCCAACAGGAAAATACTGTATGTTTTAATTAAAATAACTTAAATCAGAAACACTTCCCTCCTTCTTACGTTCAAGACAGCCTTAAGCGAGTTGTGAATTACAGCTCTCGCATCTCACAGCTCTGCCATCACATTAAATGGAAGCTGTACATGCCTAGAAAGCAAAGCATCTGCCTCCAGACCTGTTTCATGACACTGACTTTTAGGTTCACATTGTATTCCAAATAGTATAGCCTTCTTTGGTTTATCTTAGAACACTGTGGAAATTAGGTTGTTTCACAAAAATAACTCGAGTTGAAATATCCACACTCCTCCTGATACCTCTTGGGAGCATCTCTCAGGTAAAGAAGAGGGTGAGTCTGAGGCCTGCAAACTTGGTAGCAAGGATCCCCTGACTATGGACAGACTTTATTTTCCAGCTGGAGTTGTGCTGACTACAGAGGTTACTGCCCGCAGGCTGTCCCCAGGTGCTTGTAACTCTCCCTCTGGCAAGGGCTACTGGCAGGCTGAGATGCACCAGTGCGTGTGGTTCACTAAAAATGAATCCAGCAAGCTCAAGCAGTTCAAATAGAAAGTCTCTCACAATTGGTCTCATCTGGGTTGAACCAGGTCAGGAAGGCTCAGAGTAGCTGAGCTGGCAAGGTGACTGTCAGGGGGGCACTGCAGTCACTGAGGACTGAACTGGAAACGGGCATTGCTCCAGCCATGCAGATGCAATTAGGAAAGAGACCCATCTCCAGTGTCTAAGATTTTACACCAGCCACAAACTATCTGTACCTGATGTACAGATGAATCTGGCAGGAGAGTTTACAAGAACTTACTCTCCAAGCGCTTGAGTTGTGCTGCTACTCTAATAACCCCACCCACAATACAACCAATGAGACTGCCATTCTCCTCATTGTATTTCTGTGAATTTCTTTAAAAAGTTCACCAGCTAGCTGCAAGAATAAGCTTTTGGGATGACTTCCACTACTAAACACATATTTGGCTATTTCTCTGAAAAGCTTTAGTGTCTCTGAGGCTGATATTTTGCAGTAAAACACTGCTGCATGTAGAAGTGGTTTTCTCTTTCACAAAAAATACTCTATTTTTAAACAAGTCTTACCACTTGGAAAATCAACATTTGGACACAGTTTGGCGAGCTGTGAATCACAGCATCTCCAAACATTCAATTCACAAAAATATGGTCTATTTCCACTGCTCCTCACCATCTCAGGTCTGACCAAGTATCAGAAAAAAACTGAAGAATTGGATATACAGAGATAGCATCAATGCCTGCATAAGACTCAGGAGTATCTTTGGCTTGGAGCTATAAAGGACCTTTCACTCACTCATTTTAGCAGGTTTGAGTATTTCACACAACTTTCCCTCAAAAAGATACTACTACTTTAGGATGAAAATATATCATGTTGCAAAATTTTCTGTCTACAGTGATGAAAAGACATGCATCTGAAAAAGGTTGAGAGACTATTTTATGTTTTGAATGTCTAGTAGGTGTACAACCTCTCTCTAAATTAAATAATTAATAAATTATTAATTTCCAAATTAAACCACATTTTGCCTACACTGGTTATTTATCTGCACATCCAATTCATAATTCACACATAATTTAGGGCTCAGTCTTGTGAAATTATTGCAGAATTTGGCCTTAAAGTTGACAGGAATTCATTCTACCAGGTAGGCTCCAATCTGTAATTCTTCCATGGCTACTCAGCATCAAGCAGATGAAGCAAAATAAAGGGAACTCATAACCTGATCAAGAGAAAACCTACATGTACAAAAACTAATGTGGATCCTCTTTCATCTCAGAATGTACATTTTTCTCACGAGATCACAAGTGGTGTTTTCATGACTCAGAAATGGAGATAAACAATCATTTTAACACTGGTGTAGTTTGGATATAGACACGAATCACTAAATGCAAGAAACTTAGTTGTTTCTTATGTGTTGTTAAATTAATAAAACTATTTTGAAGTTACTTGCTTTTTTTATGGTCAGGATTTCAAAATACTGTTTTCAGATATAAAGTTCATGCTGGTCTTAAAAAAATAAAGTTCCATACAGTAATATCATACTGAGCAAGAATAGGTTGTTATGCAATGTAAGAATGTACATTTTACACCACTCTGATTACAGTCTGATGCCTCATGCTGTTGTGCTTCTTGGGAACTAAGTATTTAGTAATGGTGTGTGAGAAGGAAACCTACACAGCAGAAAAATAAATTTACCGAGCTTTCAACTTACTCATTATAAAATCCCTCTGTTTTCTTACTCCTACAGAGGAGAGGTTTAGCAAAACTATTTACTGAGATGGTTTCATATAGCAAAAACATTCAGATTTCTACTAAACAATGCTTGGTTTTTTGCTTGTTTTCAGATTTTTGCAGCACTAATGGTCTTGTTTATGCCAAGACTAATAACCAACAGTTGTAAATATGTTTCGAACAACTGGAGGCTGAAGAGGAAACAGCTCATATCAATGGATTTGTTTGTGAGCAGAATTCAATGCAACCATCGTGCATGGATTACAATTCAGAGGCCACATTTTTGCATTTTTTTTATTAGTTGTGTTCTGGAAACCATAAATAATGTACTCATTTTAAAGAATTACATGAATTGACCGAATCCACATAATCCTGGAAGTTTCCTCCAAGTGACTAGCAAACAATATTCCTCTTAAGTTCACACATATTTGGAGCATCTACCACCTCTCTGGACAACCTGCTCTAGTGCATTACCAATTTAATCATAAAAGAATTCTTCCTTATATCTAGGCTAAACCTCCCCATTTCCAGTTTAAAGTCATTCTCCCTTTACCTATCGTTCCATGCCCATGTAAATGTCCTTCTCCACCTTTCTTGGAGGTACCTTTTAGGTACTGGAAAGCTGCTCTAAGTTCTCCACAGAGCTGTCTCTCCTCCAAGCTGAACAATCCAGCTCCCTCAGCCAGTCTTCATAGGAGAGGTGCTCCAGACCTGTGATCACCTTCACAGCCCTCCCCCAAATTTCCTTCAACAGATCCATGTCTTTCCTGTACTGAGGACTCCAAAGCTGGATGAAGTAGTCCAGATGGAGTCCCAAAGTTATTCAAAATAACAGAGTTTGCTATAACAATGTTATTTCAAAATAACAGAAAAGTCCAATCTTCTGCTGCTTCAGTCCAAATACATAACCAAAGAAATCACAAGACTTAAGTATCAGTCTCATTCCTGGTTTACCTCTCCATGATTTTCAGTGAGAAAAGGTTATACTACCAAGATTCACTTGCCCTTCCCCAAGATGTGAACTATACTATCATGGAATTAGACAGACATCTATGGATAACAATATGGGAATACTAAATTTCATAAGAACAGGTAGCAATGCATGCAGAGAGCACGCTGGTCTGCCTAGCAAAAGTATGTGATGTTTCTTTTCCACCAGCCCCCATCACCAGTTTCAACAACTCTTGCCATGATTCTTTCAATTTTTAGTTTTCATCATTTCTCCACTAAAGTCTTAATTCACATGCATTTACTTTACACTGAGAGGTTGCTGAGAACTTTGCAAGGAAGTCTACAGGCTCTCTGTACCCCCTCTACTTCTTCACCTAATTTTTTCAATTCCATTTCAAAATTGAGGTTTGACTTAAAGATCCCATTTGGTATAGTCACAGAACAGGATTAGGTGATCTTGTTGCATCTCTTACTAGGGGATTAGACCTGATAAGCCAGAATATCCTCCTCTGTCTCAAGCTGTAATTCAACCTTTACCTTTATCAGCCTGTCCTAAATTGTCTCTTCCACACTGAACAAAGACAAGCTCTAATTAGTGTTTATGAACAGTCTACTCTTCTGCTATGGTTCTCACAGTATCACAAATGTCTTACAGAATTTCTGGGTTCATGTTTCTTACCTCTCCTGCTGGTGTCATATTCTCCTTAGATGACACTCCCAAACTCAACTTCTTTGTCCATTACTTTTCATCCTTGACTTCAACCTGCCATGCCTCTGAAAATAATTTTTAATTCTTCTATCAATCTGAAACCTTCACCTCTTTGTAACTTCAGAACTCTGATTTCCTGTTGAGGAACAATCACTCAGGAAAAAAATTCAGTATGGAGAAAACTGAATATACTAAATTTTATTCGCCCAGTTTTAAACTCAAAAATCTCTGCAGCCAATTCCCCTGTTCCTAACTTGTATTAAAATCCTGTGTCTTAGAACTTAGTATCTACAAAGCTGCCAAATTCTATCAGTTCTTCTGTCAATGTTTCCAGAATACAGTGTTTTCCTCTAAAACTTGGCATGCATCTTTCCATACATTCATCATATTTCACATGAGGACTATTCTAATGCTTTTTGGTCTACCCATTATATTTCTTGTCTCACTGCCCTTGAGTTCATTCAAAAAATTTTATGTTTTCTCTTCTCTGAGTCTTAAAACTCAGAGCTGTTGCTTCTCATTCAATTTCCCATCACTGGATTTTATTTTCCTCCACATCTACTTCTTGACTCTTAACCCTAAGTCTACATGATGCTTCCTATCTGTTTACCTCTGAAATCATATTTTCTAACTCTCACTTTGGTGCTCTCTTTTAATCTGCCCCTAGTAAAATACAGGAAAGTTTCTAAAAAACATTCAGGCACATATGGATATAACTTGCAAACCAGATAAAACCATCCTGATTATGAAGTACAAGTAGTCACTCATCTCATTAATATCCAGAGACTCTAAATGTACTAAGCTTTTTTTTTTTGATCAATTCATTTGCATGTAGAAGCCTAACAAAGACACCTGCCCAGCTTTCAGCTACTTAATATGAAAGCAGATCCTAACATACTAATTAAGTATAAATGCTAAAGTCTAAATTCTGGAATATTATGACAGGTTTGAAAAACAAAGAGCCATATAAAGCTGGTCATATGTGCAATCTCCTTTCCCTGTAATCATGTCTGTATGCAAAACACCAAAGTACAATATTTTTCACTGACACTTTGCAATTAAGATGTACTTTCACTGATGGCAAGATTGGACTTTGGGTCACAATTACAGCCCCTTTTTGCTATATGATTAAACCAAGAAATCATACTTAAAATTACAACCCCTAAAAATCAACTAACCTTTCAGTATTGAAGTTGGAATGAGACAAGTCAAAAATCCCATGAATTTGAGCTGAAACTAGTTGCTGGATTTAAACAGGGAGATATATCTGAAGGAAGTATATTGAGAACAGCAGGACTCCCTTTAGGAGAGAAACAAAGAACAGTTAGTAAAAGGAAGCAGGTAAATAATGTGAGAAGAGCAGTGTCTATAAAATGAAAAAGGGATAACAAGAGAGAGCAGTAGTAAGCAGTATTAGAAAGTGGAACAGAAAAGGCAAAGGAAAGCAAAGGAGTGGAACTAATGATGCCTGAAGACTTCAAGACTCTTACCTCTAAAATTGTAACTATTGTTTCTGATTAAAGTGTAAAACACCGTGAGAGAGATGTTATTACAGACATACAGACTAACATGGGAGATTTGGGAGTTTCATATAAGGCTGGGATAAAGAGTCACTCCAACTTGTTAAAGTGAGTTCCTCAAGTGTTCTGACTCCAGCTACACTGACAAGGGAACATTCTCTAAAACCTGCACATGCACAGGACACAACGATAGCTCAAGATGCAAAGGATGGCAGGTAGTGGTACTGGTACTTCAGTCAGCATTACATTTATGCATATCTCATGGAATGAATGTACCAATACTATTGTCATTCAGCTTCTCAAGACTGAATGACCCTGCAGTAAGACAAGACATTGTTCCAAGCACTAAATTAAGGACAACTTCAGACTCTAAATAATTTTCTAAAAACTAGATGCAAGCACTAGTTCTGGGGAAGGCACTATCTACCTGACAGAGCATGAGACTAAGAACTAAAATTTCCCAGCCATTAAATGCTGGACTTAGTATTGATAATTTCACCCTTACATAATAAAATTTGTATTGCAGTTTAAGCTTGATATAACATACCTAAGCTTATTTCCTAAGCTAAAGATGTGCTGATTTCCACACTTCTGCAGTATGTATCTCCTGCCACCCACTGCTTATGAGTTAGTATGGGTAGTAGGACTTGATTTGTCACCAAAGAAAGAAATTTTAGAACCTCAGTATCTTCATACTGGATAAGACATAACCCTGTAGGCAAAGCATGTGCATTACCTATATGTCAGATGCAAAATAAAACCCCATTTAAGGACTTCCACTATTTGCCAAGCAGTATTACTGAAGTGCTACCATAACCATACAAAAAAAAATTTAGTGTAAGTTTCATGTGGTGTTAGCTAAGACAAACATTATACCTTACTTTATTAATTAGTTCTGTAATATTGCTGAATACCTAGAAAATATATAATCTTAGTATTGCACATGTTCTTCATGGCCCTAAGTAATTCTTGAAAGAGAAGTCCCAGGACCAAAGCCTAACCAAACGGCTACAAAAGGCTCTCATTTACTTTTCTTCATAATGGAAAAACTTCAGACAGGATCTGTGAAAGTTGGGAAAAGTTTATGGCCACTGGTGTCAGAGCAAAATGCCAACCAACAAATCTCTGCCTGTGGAAAGGATGTAGAGTTATTGTGGGAACTGGTGGATTCAGCAAGTTACACTTCTGCAAGACAAGGTATTATCACTCCATTTATTTAGTGTACTTCCTCAGACATTTCTAGGACAACTTCTGGAAATGCTCCCTCACTATGGAATGTGCACTACAAGGTAGAATTTAAGTTCGTAGCTTACACAATAAATTGTAATTGCAGGTTCTAAAAAAAAAAGGCTGGTAATCTCACTGACACAAATGAATCATTATTGCCTAATTTCCTCTGAAGATAAAGTGAAGGTCTTGATTCAACACTGGATTTCATTCAATGGCTTGTTTCATCTTCTTATAGAACACTATCATCATCTGGTGGTATATTTGCTACTATGTAAACTGCATGGTATGAAGATGAAAGCATTTCATTTACTTAGCATTGAACATTTAAAAGAAGACACAGATTTATCATCTTGCAGTTTTGCCAAAGTATGTGGGGGTGGAAATGAAGTAACATGAAACTAACTTGACAGAACTGCTGAGGATTTCAGAACAAACAACATGTTGACATTTAACATGAAGGAAATTTGAATAATTTTCTGTCCGGAATTAAAGACAGACTAAACAAAGCAATACAGCTCAAAGATGCTTCATATCCTCACTCATACTATCCATAAAGTATAAGGGATATGGCCAAATATTTTTAAAGAAAACCTCACAGGTTTTTCAAACAAAAATATTTTCCACATAGTTTTTCTTATAACTGGAGGTGGGATCTCATATACAGAAGTCCACTATTTATTATGACATTCAACCAGAATCTGCATAAAAAAAGGTGTTGACTTACGTGGTAACTTTTCAGTCTAACAAAATCAACCTTCATGGAGATGAACCTTTCTGAATTTCTGCTAAGATTTTTAATGTGCTCCACAAGATCAGCACAGAACTTGTAGCCACCTTTGAGGACACAGAGAACCACAATATCATTGTCTCCAATGTCTTGCACAATATCTTTGGCCAGTCGTTCTGTCCTGGGAAAAAAAAAGTAAGGATAAAATAACATCAGATGCAGGTGCTCTAAGTTCACAGCAGGGTTTCCATGTGTTTACAAACAAACACTATAGTGAGTATAAAGCTTGACTGACACCCTGTTTAAGTATCCTAACTTCACAGAATCATTTAGGTTGGAAAAGCCCTCAAAAATCATCCAGTTCAACCTTAGACAACCTTGACAACTAGACCATGGATGGCACTCAGTGCCTCATCCAGTTGTTTCTTGAACACCTCCAGGGATGGTGACTCTACCACCTTCCTAGGAAGTTCATTCCAGTGCTCAGCTGGGTTTGGATCCAGCTCACAGAGGCCAGACACAGAGTGACAGACGCATGATGTAAAGCATGTGAATCAAACTGGTTAATCCTAATTGCATAAATTCCCCAGCTACACAAAGAGGAGCCACCCATCTCAGCATATGTTGGACTCATATGCATTTCAGAGAAAAGGATGTGAGTTAGCATTTCATTTCACCTCACAGGAAACATCAGTATAAAATATTCCTCTACAAACCCCTCACTTGTTATGTTAGTTACTGAACAAGAACAACAAATTGAGTGAAAGAGAAGAGAATTTTTGAAATATTTCACACTGATTGGCTTTGGAAGATGCCACCCCTACAATTTTAACAAAAATATACACAAATACCAGAAAAAAACACAGCATCAGTCAAAAGGTTATAAAGAGTGTATATTATGACTATTTTGTACAGATCACTGTTTTATACAACAAAACTGAAGAGTGCAAAAGCTGAAGTGACTTGTTGAGGGTCACACACACACAAATAATTGAGCTTCTGCTCTAATGAACCCAGAATTGCAGGGTTCCCAAACCTGTCTTCTCTTTGACAATTCTGCGCTGCAAACACAACATGGCAGATGGTTGGAAATAAAAGATGCTCATTTCTGCCATACAATGCTACACACATGTTCAAGATAAAAATAGTAACTATGAACTACTTTATTATCTTAATAATAAATATAAATAAATAATAAACATTCATCTTAAGTAGCTTTGCTTTATAAAGAACATCAGAGATGGCGTTTCTATTCCTAAAATAGGGTACCAGGTCATTTCTAGATATAAAACATGTATCAACAGAAAACTTAATAACGTTTTGAGGAAAAACAGCTCAGTGTTATATTCTGTAAACATGCTGTAAAATTCTGTGATAGGTCTCAGAATTAGATTAGTAGTTTCAATGAGAGTGGACTTCTTGGAAGGAAGCAATTTATTAAATAATCCTATAATTTATTCCATGTCTTTCATTAGTACATTTTTCATGTTTTGTTGGTTTTTTTCTTTCTTTATTGACTCCAATATGGAAATCAATTTGCCACCACATAAATGCATTGATTGAACTGTAGTGAACTCTGTGCATGTAACAGAATAGAACAAGCTCTAAATTGAAGAAAATGTACCAGTTATGAGCAAAAGCTATTGCTTCATTTTCACATCTTTGTATCTGTAATGCTCTAGTAAATTCCATATAGCAGTAATTAGTATATTTTTTATTTGAGAAATAGAAGATATCATTACATCATCTTGTTTGATCTCAAATACATAATTCCTTTTACTCTTGTAAGAATAAGAATTAGTAAAAGACTTTCACTTACTGTACTGAAGATTAATATAATAGTGTTTTATCATCCTTTATCAAGTCTAAGAATCATAGGCAAAACTTGTCATTAAAAAGAAACATTTCTCTGATCATTTTTCATTTTTTGTATCACTCTTCAGATTGTCTGAGCAGCTGAAATTTCCAAGAATTCCAAAGATCACTTTGTATTTTAAAAGTGTATGAACTCCAGCAAAGACAAAAATGTAACATTTTCAGATTTTAAATAAAAATATAATAGTTTTAACTTATAATTATATTTTATTTATATTTAATTACTACGAACTCACAAGAGAATTTTCTCAAGTGCTGAGCCTTCTTCCCACATAAAAGTCTTGCCTGATCCCAGCATATTCAGTTCTGTGTCCTTTTCCATTAGAATAGAATCAGCTTTTTTTGCTGGAGTAAGAAGTGGTACTAATTCTGCTGGAGTACAAAAACAACACTGGAGTTCAATGCTTACTTGAAAGAATTTTATATTGAATTCTATGAGAACTGAAGTTGCAACATCTTTATTTTAAAAAAGGAGGACTTAAAATTCAGTTGACTCAAACCAAAAGATTAAAAATTCAACACAATGGTAACTGAAAAGGCAATTAAAGAAAGTTTGTGTTCAGAAGCAAATACAGGTGTAATAGCTATTCCTTATGATGGGTGTTTACATTCTTACTTCAAGGAGTTCCAATTCCCCTTGTATTTGCAACCAGCTGCAAATGGGGTAGGTAGAAAGCTGCAGGCTGAAAATGTTCCATGAAATTCCATTTGGTTATTCCAATAAATACGCTGTTGAAAATTACCATTTAATTTTGTAACTTTCAATATCAAAATAGTAACTGGGCATGAAGACTGAGCTGGCCCACCACAAACACCAAAGCACATCAAATGCCTGCAGCGAGTGCCCTTGGGGACTGCCACAAAGTAAGGCAGGAGGGATGATCAGGCTTTCCCATTGACCTCCTTCAAATTCAGCACCTGGCCCCAGACAGCCCACACCACCTTTTAGCTGTGCTGAATGGCAGGAGTCACCGGTGCAGTCAGGAACCATCAGGCTAATTTGCATTAATGATTCGTACCAGTTGCCAAAGTTTTACATAATAGAATGTAGTTTTTCCTCCTATTTTTTTTAATTAAAAGCACATAATGGTTAGAGTGCAAGTGGTACATTCAGATACCTGCATGTGCAAAGATTTTACTTGCCCTTGGACCTTCATTTCAGCTGTCTTTTAAACTGCATTCCAAAGTAATGTCACTACATGATCAGACTCTTTGTTTTCTGTGGGACGCTCTGTCTCATTCAATGCCCAAATCAGAAATGTGGTGAAAGAAATAGGACAGGGAGTTGCAAAGGCAACTACAACCTTCAAACATTGTTTTACTTTCTAAATTAAATATTTTTATAAATGCTAATACGATATTTTAGGACAAATGTTATACACACACTGTCTGTGGATGACAGCCTGTATAAAAAAAGAATAACACTGACCAAAGAATTTATTTAGTAACGTTCAAACTTACACATACCTGTCAACAATAATGCCATGAGGTATGAGCACATATTCCAGATCTCCATAGTAGTGCTGAGGGTAAGTGAACAAATCCAGACTGTAACCAGGCCAATTGTCTGAAATCTGAATATCAAATAGTACTGTTAAGAACACTTCATGGTGTTTGACATTATGTAACTGATATAAAATCAGCATTCTAGTACACTCTGAATTAATAGTATGCTATACTTTCTTCCAGTTATAATTTACTATTTTGATTTTCCTAATAAATATTTTGCTTCTTGGTATATCTCACAAATCAAATGCTACAGTTTCCCACCCCTCAGGAAAATTTCACCTGAAATTTTAAAAAACTGGAAAAATGAAGCATTTATTACTAAATTAGTGGCAAGAATAAGTTTCTTACTACTTCAAACTCAAAATACAAATATAAGATTGACAGTAAGAAAGGATTCTCCAATGGGAAATTCAGACAGTGGTGTTAAAAGTCATAAAATCCTACATTAAAACTGTACATTTCTAATTCAGAGTTATTTAAAAGTAATAAATAAATAAATGTTCTACATATGAAACACCACATAGGAAGGTGTATTTCTTGCTAAAGGTGAGGTTCTTAGTTTAGATGTCATCAAAGATAAGTGACTACAAAATGTTTGCATCTCACCTCCCTACCAGCTAGTCTATAAATTCATCCATTTACAGAAAAAACTATTTTACAGATTGAATATACATTGGTTTCGTAAGTATCAGAATACAATATTAGGAGTAGAGATTAGGAAAGACAAAAATCAACCAACAAGTGAAAGCTTCAGAAAGCTATGAAGATGCAAAGTCATCAGCACAAAAACTAAACAAACCCCAAATCAACAATTTTCCCCATTCCTTGTGAAAAACAAGACCTGCAGGTTCACAGGGTTACCCTGACGTTACAAAGCTTTGCTTCAATATTGGTTCGGGATAAAAAGCGACACCTGACAGACTTTCTTTACAATCACATTCCTCAAGTCAGATACTGTCTTCCTACAGCTTGGCTTCATGAGTCTTGAGTAAAAAGAGAGATGGTGACAAACTTGCCTTTTGCAAAGGGCATGTGTTAATGACATTTTTGCTACAGCCTTTCAAGGGCCATCTCACTGAAACTGACCTCTGCTTACAATGTTATACAGTAGAGCAATAAATTGTTTCTCACAAATATTTGGCTAACACAACATATTTGATGTCGAGCTGCTCCTCCATGTCGCTGTACTCTTGAACTCAGACACAGCCCTGCTTCATGCTGTACTGCAACGCTGTTCTGCCTCAGGGATTTTGGTTTCCTTGGGGACTTTTTCTGTGTATTCACTGACAGCTACAGACACCTCAACTGTCGTCTTTTCTTAACTCTACCCAACAATTTCTGTACCAAAAAAGTTATTCATTGGCAACTACTACTGAACACTTGCCCACAAAAGGGCATGACTGGGAGATCACCAGAATCAATTAAAGCCTTTCCACTGAATTACACAAGCCTTGAAACTATACAAAAGAAAAAAAGTTACTTCGTTGTGTTCCTCATTTCCATAGAAACAGGAGATTATAAATATCCTCCTTGGCGAGGTTTTTAAATAGAGGCAAATCTTGCTCCAAAAACACTGCTGCAGAGGAGCAGGGAAGCCTGTTTTCCCATCTACTTTTTCAATACATAGGGATGGCTGAAACTTCAAACATTTTGTAGCAATGAACCATCTGGAATGGTTCTGTTCAAAAGCATTTTAATGTAAACTGAAACAATTTCAGATAACTCTAAATTGCCTAAGTATTATAAACACCCACTACAAACCCCTGTCAGTGTTCCTTACTTCTGCATTCCCATCAAATTGCATGTTTTTAGTGTAATGCAGAACATCAAACTAAATGGATGGGAACTGCTTCAGAATTCATAGAAACTATTAGCTTTTACTTAGATTACAGTAAATCCTTTATGAAACAGTATCAGGGTGAAATTTTGATTCTCCCATTTATCCTTCTGGTTCTCTTGAATAGAAGAACATAAACTGCATCACTTTGCAAAAATACAGAAGTTTACAAGTACTCACTGTTTTTTGACAAATAAGATGAAATTCACATGTACTTTCAAATTAATTTCTTTTAAACAGGCACTTTCTTTTAAACAGGCACTTGCCAACAAGAAGGCTTAGAAATTCTCATTTACCCTAAAGCTATTCACAGTGTCATGCTACAGGACAAGTTTCAGGCAACTGTAAATTCTTATGATTGTTCTGTCTGTTAATTAAAAAAGTGCAATTATACACACTTTCAAATATATATCAAAAATATTTAGAACATAGAAACTCATCTTCTGTTTAGTTCTGGCTTTAGCCCTTGAAAATATGAAGGGAAAAATCTGACTGTTTCATAAAAAGACAGCATTCAACTGGGCAAGCAAACATATATACAAAATATATGGGTATACTTGTGTGTTAAAGAAGTCCTATAGTGAAAGAAAGACCTACTTTTAAATTTCAGGCATGGCATGTTCAAACGACCCAGCAGACATCACTCAGTAGGTCTTTTAAAAGTGGATGTGAACGGATACAAAAAGGAATACAAATACACGGTAATACCCCAAAGTGTTCTTGTCAGGTATAAGAGAGCAGCTGGAGATACTCTATTGCAACACCTTTTCAAGAACGTGGCTGTTTTTTTTGTCTGGCAAAGTGAGTACAGGTGAGGTATGAGCAGAGCCAAGTCCAGCTTTTGGAACTTAAATGACACAGGACTGGCCTTACTGTTGACTATTTTTTCAGGGGTGTTGAGCAGAAGAAATTAAATCAGTACAGCAGAACATGGTTAGGCGCATTCATGTCCTCCTCTGCAATACAATACCCTCATGTTGCTCCAGTGATAAACAGTGACCTGCTTTAAGAATGAATTTGTTACACAGGGGTCAGGAGAGGTGGTTGGAGAGTGGCAGGTCCAGAGGGAGCTCGAACACAGAGGCAGGTCCTTCAGAAGGGAGATGGAGACATGGAGGCGTGGTGTGAGCACTGCCTACACAGAGGGCTCTGGACCATGATCTGGGCAGCTGTCCTGTTAATCTTCAGCTAATATCCAACTGCCACACCAAATAAGACCACGACCCAAGGTGGTAGCAGTGACGGCTCTTGCTTCACAGGAGAACCTGGTTTGTCCCTCAGAGTAAGGAGCACGGTCATTCATTTCTGATCGCTTATCCATCCCCACAGGCACTCCAAACACGCTGCCAAAGCTGGGGCGGTTTCCCACCCCAGCGCACCAGCCGAGAGCCCAGACACCTCGAAGCAGTCTGAGCCCGGGTGGGCTCCAGGCCCCTCGGGACCCCGCGGATCCGCATCCCCCTTGCCCAGGGAGCCCGGCGAAGCACAGGAGGAGCCGCTCCGGGGATTCAGGGCCGCGTTTTCCCGGGGGAGGCCGAGAGTGCGGGACAGCCCGGGGGCCCAGCAGCGCTGGGGACGGCGGGGCCCGAGCTGGGCGAGGGGCCGCGGCCCAGGCGCCGGCCGGGGACACGAAGCGGGCGAGGGAAGGGAAGGGGAAGGGAGGGGAAGGCGCAGAGGGCGGCACACAGCGCCGGCGGGGCTGGGCGGGGGACGCGGGGCCGGGGACACCGCGCAGGGCTGGGGGACGAGCGGCCGGGCCGGGCCGGGCCCCCTCCGCATTTACCACAACGCCGCGGCCTCCAGCGCCGCT